>CAUYLG010000446.1:0-192394 GCA_963573385.1 Cacajao melanocephalus | reverse complement strand
TATGAGTGAGAACATGCGGTGTTTGGTTTTCTGTTTTTGTGTCAGTTTGCAGAGAATGATAGTTTCCAGGTTCATCCATGTTCCTACAAAGGACACGAACTCATCGTTTCTTATGGCTGCATAGTATTCCATGGTGTATATGTGCCATATTTTCTTTGTCCAGTCTATCATTGATGGGCATTTGGGTTGGTTCCAAGTCTTTGCTATCGTAAGCACCGCTGCAGTGAACATACGTGTGCATGTGTCTTTATACTAGAATGATTTATAATCCTATGGGTATATACCCAGTAATAGGATGGCTGGGTCACATGGAATTTCTATTTCTAGATCCTTGAGCAATCGCTACACTGTCTTCCACAATGGCTGAACTAATTTACACTCCCACCAACAGTGTAAAAGTGTTACTATTTCTCCACATCCTCTCCAGCATCTATTTTCTCCAGATTTTTTAATGATCGTCATTCTAACTGGCAGGAGATGGTATCTCAATGTGGTTTTGATTTGCATATCTCTAATGACCAGTGATGATGCGCATCTTTTCATATGTTTGTTGGCCTCATAAATGTCTTCTTTTGAAAAGTATTTGTTCATATCCTTCGCTCAGTTTTGAATGTTTGTTTTTTTCTTGTAAATCTGCTTTAGTTCTTTGTAGATTCTGGATATTAGCTCTGTCAGATGGGTAGATTGCAAAAATGTTTTCCTATTCTGTTGGTTGCTGGTTCACTCTAATGATGTTTCTTTAACTGTGCAGAAACTCTTAAGCTTAATTAGATTCCATTTGTCTATTTTGGCTTTTGTTGCCATTACTTTTGGTATTTTAGCCATGAAGTCCTTGCTTATGCCTATGTCCTGAATGGTATTACCTAGGTTTTCTTCTAGGGTTTTTATGGTGTTAGGTCTTATGTTTAAATCTGCAATCCCTCTGGAGTTAATTTCAGTGTAAGGTGTAAGGAAGGGGTCCAGTTTCAGCTTTCTGCACATGGCTAGCCACTTTTCCCAACACCTTTGATTAAACAGGAAATCCTTTCCCCATTGCTTGTTTTTGTCAGGTTTGTCAAAGATCAGGTGGTTGTAGATGTGTGGCGTTGCTTCCGAGGCCTCTGTTCTGTTCCACTGGTCTATATCTCTGTTTTGGTCCCAGTACCATGCTGTTTTGATTACTGTAGTCTTGTAGTATAGTTTGAAGTCAGGTAGTGTGATGCCTCCAGTTTGTTCTTTTTGCTTAGGATTGTCTTGGCTACGTGAGCTCTCTTTTGGTTCCATATGAAGTTTAAAGTGGTATAGATTTGCATATGTTGAACCAGCCTTGCATCCCCGGGATGAAGCCTACTTGATTGTGATGGATAAGCTTTTTGATGTGCTGTTGCATTTGGTTTGCTAGTATTTTATTGAAGATTTTTGCATTGATGTTCATCATGAATATTGGCCTGAAGTTTTCTTTTTTAGTTGTGTCTCTGCCAGGTTTTGTATCAGGATGATGTTGGTCTCATAAAATGAGTTAGGGAGGATTCCCTCTTTTTGTATTGCTTGGAATAGTTTCAGAAGGAATGATACCGGCTCCTCTTTGTACATCTGGTAGAATTCGGCTGTGAACCTGTCTGGACCTGGACTTTTTTTGGTTGGTAGGCTATTAATTGCTGCCTCAACTTCACACCTTGTTATTGGTCTATTTAGGGTTTCAACTTCTTCCTGGCTTAGTCTTGGAAGGGTGCAAGTGTCCAGGAATTTATCCATTTCTTCCAGATTTATTGGCTTATGTGCATAGGGTTGTTTGTAGTAATCTCTGATGGTAGTTTGTATTTCTGTGGAATTGGTGGTGATATCCTCTTTATCATTTTTTATTGCATCTATTCAATTCTTCTGTCTTTTCTTTTTTATTAGTCTGGCTATTGGTCTATTTTGTTATCTTTTCAAAAAACCAGCTCCTGGATTTATTTTTTGAAGGCTTTTTTTTTGTGTCTCTATCTCCTTCAGTTCTGCTCTGATCTTAGTTATTTTGTGTCTTCTGCTAGCTTTTGAGTTTTTTTGATCTTGCTCCTCTAGCTCTTTCAATTTTGATGATAGGGTGTCGATTTTACGTCTTTCCTCGCTTCTCGTGTGGGCATTTATTGCTATAAATTTTCCTCTTGACACTGCTTTAAATGTGTCCCAGAGATTCTGGTACGTTGTGTCTTCATTCTCATTGGTTTCGAAGAACATCTTTATTTCTGCCTTCATTTCATTGTTTATCCAGTCATCATTCAGGAGCCAGTTGTTCAGTTTCCATGTAGTTGTGCAGTTTTGAGTGAGTTTCTTAATCCTGATTTCTAATTTGATTGCACTGTGGTCTGAGAGACTGTTTGTTAAGATTTCTGTTCTTTTGCATTTGCTGAGGAGTGATTTACTTCCAATTCTGTGGTCAATTTTAGAGTAAGTGCGATGTGGTGCTGAGAAGAATGTATATTCTGTGGATTTAGGGTGGAGAGTTCTGTAGATGTCCTGGATATCCATATTAATTTTCTGTCTCGTTGATCTGTCTAATATTGACAGTGAAGTGTTAAAGTCTCCCACTATTATTGTGTGGGAATCTAAGTCTCTTTGTAGGTCGTTAAGAACTTGCTTTATGTATCTGGGTGCTCCTGTATTGGGTGCATATATATTTAGAATCGTTAGCTCTTCCTGTTGCATTGATCCTTTTACCATTACGTAATGCCCTTCTTTGTCTCTTTAGATCTTTGTTTGTTTAAAGTCCATTTTATCCGAGACTAGGATTGCAACCCCTGCCTTTTTTTGGCTCTCCATTTGCTTGGTGAATCTTCTTCCATCCCTTTATTTTGAGTCTACGTGTGTCTTTGGACATGAGATTGGTCTCCTGAATACTGCACACTGATGGGTCTTGACTTTTTATCCAATTTGCCAGTCTGTATCTTTTGACTGGGGCATGTAGGCCATTTACATTTAACATTAATATTGTTATGTGTGAATTTGATCCTGCCGTTTTGTTACTGGCTGGTTGTTTTGCCCATTAGTTGATGCAGTTTCTTCACTGTGTCGTTGGTCTTTACCATTTGGTACATTTTTGCAGTGGCTGGTATTGTTTGTTCCTTTCCATGTTTAGTGCTTCCTTCAGGAGCTCTTGTAAGGCAGGTCTGTTGGTGACGAAATCTCCTAGCATTTGCTTGTCTGTAAAGGATTTTATTTTTCCTTCACTTATGAAGCTTAGTTTGGCTGGATATGAAATTCTGTGTTGAAAGTTCTTTTCTTTAAGGATGTTGAATGTTGGCCCCTACTCTCTTCTGGCTTGTAGGGTTTCTGCCGAGAGATCTGCTGCGAGTCTGATGGGCTTCCTTTTGTGGGTGACCTGAACTTTCTCTCTGGCTGCCCTTAGCATTTTTTCCTGCATTTCAACACTGGTGAATCTGACAATTATGTGCCTTGGGGTTGCTCTTCTTGAGGAGCATCTTTGTGGTGTTCTCTGTATTTCTTGGATTTGAATGTTGGCCTGCCTTCGTAGGTTGGGGAAGTTCTCCTGGATAATATCCTGTCCTGGATTCATTCTCCCCGTCACATTCAGGTACACTGATCAAGCATAAATTAGGTCTTTTCACATAATCTCATATTTCTTGGAGGCTTTGTTCATTTCTTTTCACTATTTTTTTCTCTAATTTTGCCTTGTTTTATTTCATTGAGTTGATCTTCAATCTCTGATATCATTTCTTCTACTTGGTCGATTTGGCTATTGAAACTTATGTATGCTTTGCAAAGTTCTCGTGCTGTGTTTTTCAGCTCCATCAAGTTGTTTATGTTCTTCTCTAAGCTGGTTATTCTACTTAGCATTTCGAGTAACCTTTTTTCAAAGTTTTAAGTTTCTTTGCATTGGGTTACAACATGTTCCTTTAGCTCAGAGAAGTTTGTTATTACCCACCTTCCGAAGCCTGCTTCTGTCAATTTGTCAAACTCATTCTCTATCCTGTTTTGTTCCCTTGCTGGTGAGGAATTGTGATCCCTTGGAGAAGGAGAGGCATTCTGGTCTTTGATGGTTTCATCCATTTTGTGCTGGTTTCTTTCCATCTTCGTGGATTTATCTGCCTTTGATCTTTGAAGTTGGTGATTTCGGATGGCGTCTCTGAGTGGACATCTTTCTGTTAATGTTGAACCTATTTCTTTTTGTTTTTTAGTTTTCATTCTAACAGTCAGGCCCCTGTGCTGTAGGACTGCTGGAGGTCCACTCCAGACCTTGCTTGCCTGGGAATCACCTGCAGGCACTGCGGAGCAGTGAGGATTGCTGCCTGATCTTTCCTCTGGTAGCTTTGTCCCAGAAGAGTACCTGGCAGGTGTCAGCCAGAGCTCTCCTGTATGAGGCATTTTTTTTGGTTATTCAGGGGTCAGGGAGCCGCTTGAGGAGGCAGTCTGTCCCTTGTCTGGCTGCAGAGGTGCTGCTGGGGTGCCTCGGACTCAGCCTGGCTGCTGTATAGGCTTCCTCTGGCTTTCGTTTACACAGGTGAGATTAGACCTGCCTTCACAATGGCGGACGCCCTAACTGCCACTGAGCTTGATCATCCTGGGTCGAGCTTGAACTGATGTGCTGGCTGTGAAACTCTCAAGCGAGAGGGCTTCAGTTTGCTGGCCTTTGTGGGGGTTGGACCTGCCAAGCCGTATCACCTGTCTCCCAGTTTTCAGCTCTCTCTTTTTCTGGAGGGTGGATAGATCTGTCCTGCAGGTGCTTTCGGTGCTAGTCAAAAGTTCCGCCCAGATCTGTGCCAGAGCTGTCACTCAGATCTGTGTTGGTAACTTGCGGTGTTTTTCAGCCTGGTGTCATTTTCCTGGACTGTGGTTTGCAAAGGCCATGGGAGAAGCACAGAATCTGAACTGGAGTGCCAAGGGGGTAAAGTCCCTGATCCTCCATCCAGTTGCACTTCCTGGGTGGGGCAGCACCCTTCTCTGCCTCGGCTTGCCCTCCTTGGGCTAACACCCACTGTCCAAGAAGTCCCATTGAAATGAACCTGGTACCTTGGTTGGAAATGCGGAGGTCACTCGCCTCCTGCATCTCTTACTAGGAACTGCATTCTGGAGCTGTTCCTATGTGGCCATCTTGGCGGAAGTCCGATCTTTTCTGGCATTTTTTTCGAGGCGTTACTAGTTGTTGCCTTGTTAACCTCTCATTCTCATCATGATTCTGACATTGAGATGTTCAACCAGTTGAGGAATCTTTCCCAGAGCTTATAAATTAGTGCGTTGCCAAGAATAATGTATGCATATATTAAAATCATTTATCCTCCCGTTTATCAAGGTTACTGTTTAAAAAGGTGAAGGCTCTGCTGGGAGGTAATGTCCGCATGATGCTTTCTGGAGGGGCCCCACTATCTCCTCAGACACACCGATTCATGAATGTCTGCTTCTGCTGCCCAGTTGGCCAGGGTTATGGACTGACAGAATCATGTGGTGCTGGGACAGTTACTGAAGGTAAGCATTATTAATGTGGTAAATATTCTATATCAGCTGCTACTAATAAAATGCATTTGCATTACCTTTGGAAACCATGGTAACTTTAAAATACCTCTTAAGTAATATCAGATTCATTGCAAATTGATATAGTTTTAGTTTTCTGAATTCTTAGTTATAAATATCATGTGGACCCTTTAATTTCAAGCCAGATAGATAGATAGATACATAGATAGGTAGATAGATAGATAGATAGATAGATAGATAGATTTTTTTTTTTTGAGACAGAGTTTCGCTCTTTTGCCCAGGCTGGAGTGCAATGGCACGACATCGGCTCACTGCAGCCTCCACCTCCTGGGTTCAAATGATTCTCCTGCCTCAGCCTCCTGAGTAGCTGGGATTATAGGTGTGTGCCACCATGCCCAGCTAATTTTTGTATTTTTAATAGAGATGGGGTTTTACCATGTTGACCAGGCTGGTCTCAAACTCCTGACCTCAGGTGATCCGCCCATCTCGGCCTCCCGAAGTGCTGGAATTACAGGTGTGAGCCACCGGGCCCGGCCACCTTATAAATATTTATGCTACACTGTCAGTCCTCAAAATTCTGTCACCCTGGTCCTTTAGTCTTCTTTTTCTAAATGATCACTTCTTTGGAGAACTATACTGATAAAAATGAAGGATAACTTTTATGCTCCTTCTTAAATCTATGTTCCTGTCCTGACTTTGCCTTCCCTTTTGTTATTTTCAGCAGCCTAAAGCAAGGTTTCTCAACCTTGGCACTGTTCAAATTTTGAATCAGATAATTATTTGTTTCAGAGGGCTCTTGCATGCATTGCAGGATATTTAGTTGCCAAAGCAGATGTTGATGTGGTCGCCCCAGCTGTGACAATGAAACATATCCCCAAACATTGCCAGATATCCCATGGGGGGCAAAATCACTTTAGGTTGAGAAACACTGGCGTATAGGAATTGGGTTTTTTTGGATGATCTTATTTTCACTTTAAACTCGTTGTGTCCACAATCAACGCCATTATTCTAAACTGTCTCTCTATTGACAAATTTGTTTGTGTCTATGGTATTGCCATCCTTAAAGTCATTCAGACCATTAGCTTTGAAGTCATCTAATTGTTTATTTTAAAATATCTTTAAATGTCATCAGATCATTTCTTGATTAGGTTGTTCCTTTTCCTCCATACCACCTTTGTCGTTCATCCAGTGTTTTATTGCTCCATTCTGCTTTGACCTAACAGCTTTTTTTTGTTTTGAGACTGAGACTCGTTCTGTCACCAGGCTGGAGTGCAGTGGCATGATCACGCCTCCCGGGTTCAAGCAATTCTCCTGCCTCAGACTCCCTAGTAGCTGGGAGTACGGGTGTGCACCATCACGCCCAGCTAATTTTTGTATTTTTAGCAGAGACGGGTTTCACCATGTTGGCCAGGATGGTCTCAATCTTTTGACCTCATGATCTGCCTGCTTCAGCCTCCCAAAGTGCTGAGATTTCAGGTGTGTGCCATCATGCCAGGCCTTTTTTTTTTTTTTTTTTTTTTAAGACAGAGTCTCGCTCTGTTGCCCAGGCTGGAGTGCAGTAGCACAATCTCAGATCACTGCAACCTCCACCTCCTGGGTTCAAGCAATTCTCCTGTCTCATCTTCCCAAGTAACTGAGAGTACAGGCGCACGTCACCATGCTCGGCTAATTTTTGTATTTTTAGTAGAAGCAGGGTTTCACCATGTTGGCCAGGATAGTCTTGATCTCCTGACCTTGTGATCTGCCCGCCTCGGCCTTCCAAAGTGCTGGGATTACAGGTGTGAGCTACTGCGCCTGGCCCACAGCCATTTTTTAATGCCCACTCTTCAATAATGTCTTTCCCAACTACTTCATTTTGTATTCACTCTTTGAGTCTCTAAGTTACTATTATGCTCACCTTCAGTGCCATGCATTTAGTATTTAAATGTTCTCTAAATTGTTTCACATGCATTTCTTCCGAGGTTATTTGTAAGGTCATTGAGTTGCAGGGTCTCCTTATCTCTCATGTGTTTTCTTCACAATAGTTAATGTAATGCTACTTACATAATAGACCGTCCATAAATATTTGATTATTGCTGGCAATAATCCCAAGTTGCAAACGGATAAAATATCATCATCATGATGATGTTTGATAACATCAGCTAGCATCTTTTGAATGCTTAGCTTGTGCCAAGAAGTGTTAAACATTGTCCACATATCATCTCATTTAATCCTCACAGCATATCCCTATGTGAAGTAGCTTCTATTACTATCTCCATTTCATAGAGGGGGAAATGGAGGATTAGAGAGGTTAAATTACTTGTCCATGTTACACAGCCAATAAGGGGTAGAGCAGGAATTCCAATCAAAACCTATCTTATGACACTCTTAGGTAGATAATGGTGGAGCCATCTCTCCTCCTTTAACAATTTTTGTACTTAATTACATAAAATGTAACCATGAAAAGCAAAAATGATGTAACAGCAATGGAAATCATTGCACGATTGAAATGGAGTTGAAATACTGAAAAATGATCACACTTTGCACTCCTTCTTTTGTCATCTTTCTGACTATGGCTCTAACTCTAACATTCCCAGTACATTGGTACAAATTTGGAATGTGGTATGCTAATATCTGTTACTTTTTCCCTCACAGCAACTGACTATACTACTGGCAGAGTTGGAGCCCCTCTTATTTGCTGTGAGATTAAGCTAAAAGACTGGCAGGAAGGTAAGAATTTTATGGAAAGCTCTAGTGATTCAAGATATGCTGAAAACTACTATCAGCTTTTTGACTTTCATTTCTTTAAAGTCTGGGGACACAAACAATTCTCTGCTGTTTTGCTGTTGCCTGTCCCAGTGCATTCTTTTTTCTCAGTGATATCTTTAGGTTCCCAAGAGGAAAACAAAATCTCTAGAATCTAAGATTAATGATTCTGAACTTGACAATACTTGAAGGTAAACAGAAAAAAATTCCTACTGGGGCTTTCTCTGGGATTGGAGAAGGTGAGGCTCCTTGAAACTTGACTTTACTAAAGAGAATGATTGGGCTAAGAAAGAAACCCCAGATTTTTAGGAGATAGAGTGATGGGTTGCACACATATACACACCAACTTCCTGTATCTTGACCTGAGCAAAGATTTTCATAGTTCAGACTCAACTGTTCAGCTATTTGTGTAGTTGAATTTTTATATGTACCTGCAGAGACAAGCCACTTAGAAGAAACGTACGGACATTGATGATCATCCTTTCTATAGATTAGCTGAAGGCAAATGTCAGCTGGTCTTCTTAATGAAAGATACTAAACATAGACATTAACTACAATAAAGTGGATTGTTAAATAAATAATTAACAGCCTAGCCATGCCAGATAAAGGAAGAATAATTAAAATCTTTAAGATTTTAAAAGAGAATATTTACCTTAGGATGGAACCATGGGCTAAACATTTAAAGTACGTGGTATCTTGCAGGATGCAACCCTTAGGTCGTCCAAACCCCAAAAAATCAATGTGTTTTTATCTAACATAAGCTTTAAATTTCTAAAGCATTTTTTAACGTGTGCTATTGTCAGTGCTCTGTGAGCAAATGACTATTTCTTTTTAAAAAACACATTTAAAAAAGCCAGTTGCATTCCCAAGAGTTTTACACCTTGAGACTTAGTCTTCTTTTCTTCCATGGTAATGGCATTCCAGTTTTACCATGAAAGTCTGAAGAAAATAGTATGTGCGTATGTGTTTTGGACATCAACATCAGAAGTATTTTACTAGGTAAGTTTTTATTTGTTAGGCAGTGGAATCAGAGAAATGTTTAAAGGCAAAAATTTCCTTACCAAGTTTTTCTATAATTTTTATTTTCTGATTTCCTGGTACTGGGCCTTAATATCAGTTTTGGGGAGTAGGCCCATTGTTAAACATGTATTTGGAGTTTTCCTTGCTGTAAAGACTCCTTGGCTTTATACTGTAGGAGTAATCTCAGTTTTTTTCATGCAATGGGTTTTATCATGTTGAAATTTTGAATAGTTTTAAATTTATCAGAGCAGCTAACAACTGAAAGGAACCCTGATGTTAATCCTTTTATGAAACAAAATCTAATCTGTATCTTAGTTTACAAATTTAGATTTTTGTATATTTTTCTTAAAGTAAGGTTTATTCACTAATAAAGAGGTAATGCATAGTGTTAAAATATATTAGTAGTTATTGTCCATTAGTTTAGTGTTTGAACTTTTAAAGTCATGACTGGCCATAGGCAAAACTAATACAATTTCCTTCCTGTTTCCCACAGTCCCCTTTTCCTTCTCACTTTATGGTACTACCTTTTTAAGGTACTTACTACATGTTCTCTTTGATTAAAACCTCCTTAGAAAAAAATTTGAAATGCATTGATATCAATGTATTAGTCATTTACTTATAACAGCTTCAAGTGTTATTCTTCCTGGGGTGAAGAGCTCTATGAACAACTAGCTGATGGTGTTCTGTGAAATGTTACGATATTGGAAGGTTTGAGATGGGTAATTGTTGGTGGTAATTATCATTGAATCTTTCCTGGTGTTTTTAAAATCACAGTCACCCACTATCCTCATGTAAATCTTAGAAAATATAACCTAATGTTCTCTCATAAAGTGATATAAAATTTGATCAGCAGAAAAATACTAACATACAAGCTTCAAGAATTAATGAAAGTAGATTTTGCTGTAGAACAATAACTAATTTACTTTTATGATTTCCAGGCGGTTATACAATTAATGACAAGCCAAACCCCAGAGGCGAAATCGTAATTGGTGGACAGAACATCTCCATGGGATATTTTAAAAACGAAGAGAAAACAGCAGAGGATTATTCTGTGGATGAAAATGGACAAAGGTGGTTTTGCACTGGTGATATTGGAGAATTCCATCCTGATGGATGTTTACAGATTATAGGTCAGAATGTTTACTTTTTATGGTTTTCTTTAGTTTTTATAACTTCAATATATATGAAAGGTAATATTGATCAGTCATCAGTAAAGTTGATGGTTCCATTCATTCAAATTCTGGACAAGTTATTTAACTTATGTATGAGCTTTTCCATCGGTAAAACAGGGACAATACCAACCTCATAGGGCTGTTGCTAAGATTAAATGAGTTGATATATGTAAAATATTCTAAACAGAGCCTGAACGTTAGTGTAAGTACCAGCAGCAGTAGCAAAAGCAGCATTGAATGTATCAAGAATGAGCAGGGAAATAGCAGATTAGTAATGAGAAAACAAAAAGAGCTCAGAGGAGGTCTTTCTTGGTCAACCACATGTTATTTTTGTATAACTATTTCCTGTAACATACTCTATGCTAGGCCTTCCTCACTCTACCTTTTCACCCAAGGGGCAGCATGGACGCACATATATATATATTTTTATATATATATATATATATATTTATATTTATATATATATTTTTTTGCTGTCGGCTATTTATATGGGTCTAACTAGGCCTGAACTTTAGAAAATTAGTATCAATACTTAGCACTAGTAAATTCTGAGAATATCAGTTACTTTGGCATTGTCCTTTTTGAGCCTACTGAAATGGACCTTTATGTTCAAGAACTGACTCCAAAATGGGCCCTTGTGATCCTCACTTTGATGAGGCAAAAGTTAAAACAAAACTTGTTGATGAGGACCACTCAGCAGGATCCCAATCAGGTCTTTTTTAAGATATAGAATTTCCTCACCTATGTCTAGTGACTGATTTCAATCTTTCTCTGGACTTTACGATATTTGACCTGAATATAGTTAGAGATTTCCTGGGAAAATTGGTTCTTCATCTAGAAATTTGATCTGCTGGGGAAATTCCCAGGAACCCATGGTTCAGTTGAGAACCAATAAGCCTTTTTCCCCCTTGTTTTGTAACTGCACTGGAATTAAAGGTTATTTCTGTAGAGTGGGCTCCCAGGCTATGGGTAGGCAAATTAGCACTCACACGAAGATTCCCAGGCCACGTGTTGATTATTCAAGCTGTGCCATCCTGTGCTAGCACTTTCTTAGAGCACTGTCATTTTTAACAAGATAATGTCAAATGTGGAAAAGGAGAATTAACATGTGTTAAATGTGTTCTATATGCCAGACATTGTGGGATATGTCTGTATGAGGCAGGCATCATTATCTTGATAAAACTGAGGATTAGGAGGTTAACTTACATGCCCAGGATCACTTATCTAGTACCAGGCAGAGTTACCATTGAAATTGAATGTTCCAAAGTCCTAGTTCCTTCTATTAACTTGATTATAATATTTAAGATTATAATAAGATGCCGAAGCTTTGGATATAAAGTGTAAGTTTTAGCCAATACTTATTTAACTAGGGATTTTCTTTTTAACTGGTGTGTATGGGCAAGCATTATATATATGCAATTTTTGCCACTTTAAAAGTAATGGCAAAAACCACAATTACTTTTGCACCAACCTAATAATAATTTTAGAAGAAGTAGTTTTGTACATAACGATTAAGGCAATGATATTCAAAGAAGACAATCAGAATTGCATATACCTTAGTAAAACAGACTATGGATGACTTCATATTCTTTATGACTTACAGATCGTAAGAAAGATCTAGTGAAGTTACAAGCAGGAGAATATGTATCTCTTGGGAAAGTAGAAGCTGCACTGAAGAATTGTCCACTTATTGACAACATCTGTGCTTTTGCCAAAAGGTAACTTTCCAAAGTTGTATTTTTTTGTTTCATAAGTCAAAAGATATTTAGAAAAGAATGTGATTACATATTATCATAAGGGTAACATCGATTTCTCTTAGAATTTTCATCAGATCTGGGGAATTGTACATTTATGAAAGTTACTGAATTCAATAGCTTGAACATCATTTGAGATAACGCAGACATGTTAACTGTTTATTGGACACCTGCATCTTGCTAAATACTTAACTATGTCACAAGTTATTTCATTTAACATTCATGACAACTGAGACTTAGCATAAGTAATTTTCACAAAAAACTAAGACAACTAATACATTTGAGATGAGTTTTGAACCCAAGTTCTTCTAAATCAAAAGCCTTAAGAGACTTAGTCAATTTCTTTATATGTTGATATATCTTATTTTTATGGGTTTTATTCTTTTTAAAAATTGTAATTGCGGTAAAAAGCATATAAGGTAAGATTTACCATCTTAACCATTTCTAAGTGTACAGTTCAGTAGTGTTGCGTATGTTTACATTGGTGTGCAGCCAATCTCCAGACCTTTTTTTTTTTCTTGCAAAATAGAAACTCTGTACCCCTTATTAAACAACAACTCCCATTCTTCCTCCCTGATTCCCCTGAAAACCACCATTCTACTTTCTGTTTCTGTGAATTTGACTTCTCTAGAAATCTCACATAAGTAGAATTATATAGTTTTTGTCTTTTTGTGTTTGGCTTAATTCCCTTAGTATAATGTCCACAAGGATTATCCATGTTGTAGCATATGTCAGAATTTCCATCATTTTAAAGGCTTAACAATATTCCATTGTATCCATAGAATGTATGTTGTTTGTATATTCATTATCAGTGGACACTTTGGTTGCTTTCCCTTCTTGGCTATTGTAAATAATGCTCCTAGGAAAATGGATATGCAAATATCTCTTTGAGATCCTGCTTTCAATTATTTGGATAAATGTCCAGGAATTGCTGGATCATATGACAGTTCTATTTTTAATTTTTTGAGGAACTGCGATACTGTTTTCCATAGGAACAGCACCATTCTTACATTCCTACAACAGTACACAAGCATTCTATTTCCTCCACTTCTTCGCTAGCACTTGTTTGTTTTTTATAATACTCATCCTCATGGATGTGAGGAGATATTTTATTTTGGTTTTGATTTGCATTTCCCTAACGATTAGTGCCACTGAGCACCTTTCCCTATGATTGTTGGCCATGCATGTATTATCTCTGGAGAAATGTCTATTCAAGTTCTTTGTTCATTTTTTTAATTGAGCTATTTGGTTTTTTGTTGAGTTGCGGAAATTATATATTCCGTTTATTAACCCCTTATCAGATAGATGATTTGCAAATCCTTTTTTCTGTTCCATAGATAGCCTTTTTACTCTGCCAATTGAGTCTTTTGATACACAGAAGTTTTTAATTTTGACGTAGTCACAGTTATCTGTTTTTGCTTTTCTTACCCTTGCTTTTGGTGTCACATCCAAGAAATATTACCAAATCTATTCTCATAAAGTGTTTCTTCTGTTTTTTTTTTTCTAGCAGTTTTATAGTTTTATTAGATTGGCACAAAAGTAATTGCGGTTTTTGCCATTAATGTATAAACCCACAATTACTTTTGCACCTAACTAATAGCTCTTAAATGTTTAGCTTTTTTTTTATCCATTTTGAGTTAATTTTTGTATATATTGTAAGGTAAAGGTCCACCTTCATTCACTGCAGGTGGATATCCAGTTTTCCTAGCACCATTTGTTGATGAGACTGTCCTTTCCTCATTGAGTGGTCTTAACACCCTTGTCAAAGATCATTTCTCCATAGATACAAGGGTTTACTTCTAGTTTCTCTATTCCATTGGTCTATATGTCTGTCTTTATGTTGGTACTATGAATTTTATTATTTCCTAATGAAATTTTAATAAATAAGAGAAATATATATTTTGAATTATCTGTACTATACTGTTTCATTGACTAATTTATGAATAACTTTTCTCAATGATTTCATTTCTAGTTTATTTTCTATCTTTTTAGTGACCAGTCCTATGTGATCAGTTTTGTGGTTCCTAATCAGAAAAGGTTGACACTTTTGGCACAACAGAAAGGGGTAGAAGGAACTTGGGTTGATATCTGCAATAATCCTGCTATGGAAGCTGAAATACTGAAAGAAATTCGAGAAGCTGCAAATGCCAGTAAGTAAGAAATTGGTAGACTAGTATAGTCCCTGAAAGTCATCTAATAATGTCTTTTGCATTAGGCTCTTCAAGATATTCGCTTTAATAATAAAATACAGGGTTTTAAGAAACCTACTTCTTAAATATGTATAATGGATTTCTATGTTAGAATGATCCTTCAGTGTCATATAGTAGAATAATCTATCTAGTTCTTTATTGCATGTTTTAACATCTTTGGTCATCTAGTCTGTGTTTGGAATGGTCCATGTTTGGGTAGATCTGTTATACAAGTTGACTTTGTGTCTGCAAAGTAGAAATTAATAACTTTAAGTTTAGTAACTAGTGTTTTAACCATGATTATGCTTTGTGTGTATACTTTGGCTCTGTAAATGGACTATCTCAGATGATGCATTAATAACCAATTGGAGAACATCTGATTATATAGTATGTGCCAGGAATTGTGTCACACACTAGGAATACAGAAAGTAGTAAGACTCATTTCTTGCTCTCATGTAGTTCATTGTCAGGTGAGAGGGGCACATAAGAGAGACAACAATCTTAACAGCAATAGAGAGATGAACAGAGAATCATGGTACCACAGATGAAGGTACCTAACATACCTGGGAGGACATGGAATAGATGTCACTTCAGCTAATTCTTAAGGGTTGATTAGAAGTTAACTAGGGAGGACATTCTGGGCTAAGAAGCAACGTAAGTAAAGGCAAATAGGTATGTAAAGGATGATCTGTGAGGGAACTACAAGGAATCTGGCATTACTGGTATACTATAAAGTATGAAGTAAGGCTGTAGAGGTTAGCAGAGGCAAAGTTGTGTAGTGCCTTCTATGCTGTGTTCAGAAATTTGGATGTAATCCTATAGGCAGTGGGGAGCCATTGGCAGGTTTTACTAGTTAGTGACGTGGTCAGGTTTGCATTTTGGATAGTTGCAGTCACTCTGGAGGCTGTGCTGAAGATGCATTTGAGAGAGACTGGACTGAGGCAGAGGGCCAGTTTAAGAGGACTGTAGGAGATACTTAGATTGGGGGGTGTTGAGTAATGAGGGCCTGAAGCAGGGAATCAGGAAACATTTATGAAGCGAAATTGGCATACTTCAATGATTAATTGGATAATGTAGACAAAGGAAAAGAGAAGTCTAGGTTAGCCCCCAGATTTGTAGCTGAAGTGACAAGGTAAATACTACTACTGATTGAGCTAGAAAATACAAGAGGAAGATCCGGCATATACAAGAAGATGATGAGGTCAGTTTGGGACACACATAGTTTGAAACACCTTTTGGATAGTCAAAGTTAAAATGTCCAGCAGGTGGTTGTGTATAGTCCAAATCTTATTGGGAGAGGCCTGGACTATACTATAGACTCGGGGATCATTGAAACCAAGAAGGTAGATGGGCCAACCTTGGGTGAGATTGTAATGGGAGAACAGGAGGCTATGGATGGGTCTCTGGACAACAACAGCATATAAAGAATGGATGAAGAAAGAGATGTGTGTGGGAAGCATAATTTAAAGCCCATGCAGACCACTGCTAAGAGTTTCAGGAAAGAGTAATCAACAGTTTTAAATAAGCAGAAAGGTCTGACAAAGCTTATTGGAACATTGATTGGAAAATTAAAGAGATTAAAAATTAATGCTCTACTTAAATAGTAGGCTTTTTTTTTTCTTTTTTTCCAGCAAGAGATTCCATGTGGGATGTGGGTAGGCTGATTTTATAACCTTTTTTTTTTTTTTTTTGGAAATGGAGTCTTGCTCTGTCGCACAGGCTGGAGTGCAATGGCGTGATCTCGGCTCACCACAACCTCCGCCGCCCAGGTTCAAGCAATTCTCCTACCTCAGCCTCCTGAGTAGCTGGGATTACAGGCATGCACCACCATGCCCGGCCAGTTTTTGTATTTTTAGCAGAGATGCGGTTTCACCATGTTGGTCAGGCTGGTCTCAAATGCCTGACCTCGTGATCTGCCCACCTTGGCCTCTCAAAGTGCTGGGATTACAAGCATGAGCCACCGCGCCTGGCCTTTATAACCTTTTTCAAGTTTCATTTTTATCAATATAACAAGTATATATAATTTTTAAAATATCAATATTATAGACTTGCAACAAAAAGCAGCCTATATTGTATCCCTCTTTTCCCCAGGTCTCATCTGTCTTCAACTTTGGTTGTTTTGTTAAAGTCTCTGACATTTGTCTCCATTTTTCTAAAAAAATTTGTTACATTGCTCCTTCTTGAATTTTTCATTTGTGATGTTATCTATGGACTTCCAACCACAGAAGATGATTTAACTTTCTTATAACCATTCTCCTCCTCTTCCCTCCTACACTCTTTCTTTTCCAATATATAGTACAATTCACATTTTAGACCCAGGTTTACATTATGACTATGAAAATATTCACAGCTGAACTACATAGTGTTTTATGATTATATTTCCTTTCTTGGACAATTTTTTGGTTTTCCCTGGATCTTAAAATTTCCTTTCTTTATTAGTTTTCTGTATACCTATTCTTAAGTCTTCCTGTAAACTCTGATAAAATTGTAAAAATTCTCCCTGATACAGGAAAGGATAGCGTGTCTGTATGTTTTTTTTTCTTGGAGACATACTTCTTAGAGCCCTTTATCCTCGTGCTGAAATTTAGACTGTTTGCTCCCCAAGGCTTCCGTTTACTGTCATCCTGGGAATTTCCTTTGCTTCTCTCTTATGTTGGATCCTGTTTCCTGGATCTCATATCTGTCATTTTCCTTGTTTACTTGCTAGTTTGGATAGAGCACATCCTTTAGCAACTTCCTGAGAAAGGTGCATGGGAGGTAAATTTTTGAGACTGTGCTTGCATGTCTGAATACATTTTTATTCTGTCCTCAGCCTTGAGATGTGTCTTGGCATATTTTAGAATGATAAATTGTAAATCATTTTTCCTGAACACTCGCAGACTTGGTTCTGTTGTCTTTCAACTCCAATGTTGCATCCTGATTTCCATTTATTTCTGTATGATCTATTTTATCTCTCCTAGCTTTCAGAGTCATGTTAATTTCTGGTATTTTCGTAGTTCATAATGATGTATCTTAGTGTGGGTCTTTGATCATTTATCATTGTGCATACTTGGTGTGGGCCTTTTCAGTCTGAAGATCTCTGCCCTTTAGTTCTGGGAAATGTTAATTTATCTTTTGTTTGTTCATTTGCTTTTTTCCCATAATTCCCCCCCTGCCCTGTGCATCTGTTTCTGTATGGCTGTTGGACTTCCAGCTTTCATCCTCTAATTTTATTATCCTTTTTTAAATTTTCTATTTCTCTTTTTGTTTTATATTCTGGCAGAGTCAGAACTTTATCATCTCTTCGACTACTGAATTTCCAGTTTCCACTGTCAGAATTTTAATTTTCAAGAGCTCGTTCCTGTCCTCTCAGTGCTCCTTTTAATAGCACCCTGTTGCTCTTTCATGGATGCAGTCGATGCATTGTCTCTTATTCCTCTGAGGATATTAAAAGGAATCCTTTTTATGTAGTTTTCTTCTGTTATTGTCTCCTTTTCCTACTCGTTGCACTTTATGCTTGCTTTGATCATTGCCTCCCAGGTGTCTGCTGATCTTGTATGTCCATATTTAAGAACCAGGTACTAAAAAACTGTTTAGAAAGCTTACTGGGCTTCACTGAAAAGGTATTCAAATGTTCGTGTCTTTTTCTCTTAAGTCATTCTATTTCTCCAAAGGAGATTTCTCCAGTCTCTCGCCCTGGTGATACTAGCCTGACTGCCAGAATTCTGGTAGCCAAAAGAGGTAAAGGAGTTATTGGGGGGATGGGAGAGCAGTGGGTCTCACCCTCACTCAATCCTTCTGTTTTCAGCCTTATTCTCTCCTTCTGTTGTGCCTAATGTCCTTGAGTCCTAAGACTCTGCTTCAGTTTTTCCAAAAAGTAGACCTGTCTACAAGCGGCTTTGGGAAGAGCAGCACAGGGTGAGGGAGAACTATTCTCTAAACAGGCTGAGGCCCAGCGCTTCTGTTTTCAGCTTTACCTCTCATCCTCATCTTCAGAGGCATCGGCTTTAGGGGGCACTTGCCCAGGCTGTGCTGTGAGGGCAGTTTGCTGCTTGTTGGCAACCTCTTCTGTTCATAGCTGCTTTGGCTCCCTTAGCCCTAAGTTAATTACCACTGATTCCTGTGCTTTTTGTCTTGTAAGCTTTTGTTGCACTTTCTCATTACCAGTGCCCTTTTTCTCTTGTTTCACTTTTTGCCTTGTGGTAATACCTTTTTCATTTTTAAATTATTCTAAACAATGTAAATTTTTTTTTTTAGGCAGAACAGAAACAAACTATGTACTCTTCATGTTTAGTTGGAAGCTGTTAACCTAATTTTAACCTACTGTTTTTCTCTTACAAATAATCATTTTTCTGATTATAGGTTATTTATACTTGTTATAAAATATTGGACAACAGAATATTATAAAGAAGGAAGTAAAAATCACTTGATAGTAGTTCATCTTTGGGTGGTGATATTACATTTTGGTATATATATATACTTAACCTGTCAACATCATCAAAGTTTTTCTATGTCAATAGATAGAAAATCACAGTATTGGCTGTGCGCAGTAGCTCATGCCTGTAATCCCAGCACTTGGGAGGCCGAGACAGGTGGATCACCTGGGGTCAGGAGTTTGAGACCAGCCTGGCCAACATGGTGAAACCCCATCTCTACTAAAAATGCAAAAATTAGCTGGGTGTGGTGGCGGGCGCCTGTAATCCCAGCTACTCAGGAGGCTGAGACAGGAGAATTGCTTGAGCCCGGGAGGTGGAGTTTGCAGTGAGCTGAGATTGAGCCACTGCACTCCAGCCTGGGCAACAAAGAGTGAAACTCCATCTCAAAAAAAAAAAAAATTACAGTATCATTTTAAATACTAAATAGTCCCAGCATATAAATAGCTATTTAAGTCCCTGTTGGATTTTTAGGTGAGTTTCACTCTTTTCCGCCATCACTATAAACAAATATAACATGAATCTTGTATACTCAATAATTATTTTCTTATGTGATTATTTTCTTAGTGTGAATTCCTAGAAACAGAATTTCGGAGCCAAAGAAAGTATACATTTTAAAGACTTTTTTTCCTCATTGCCAAATTGCTGCCTCTCCCAGGAAAACTGAACCATATCTATCAGATACGGTTTCATATATCTATCAGAAATACATGAATATACCTATTTCCCTAACAGGGCTCCTATTATTTCTATTTATTAAAAATTTAACTACTTAGGTACCATTTTGGTTTTAAAATATAGTTTATAGTGATAGTTTTTCTACCTGAAAACTAATTTTTCCCCAGGAACAATTTTCTGAACTCCGGGCACTGTAAAGTTTTAAATAACCATTGCCTCTTAACATAATCAGATTGAAAAAACTTATTTATTTTATTCCTATAAAGACAGTGTGACATAATATTTCCTTCTTCAAGATGGTTTTGTTATAATATTGTTGATATAACACACTTTTATATTAATGACATCAGGCTCCCAGAAACTTTTGTTACAAACCCTGATTTTGCTTTCAATATAGTATTTTCAAAAATACATTTTCTTTAAATAAGTATTTAAGTATAGCATTTCAAATATAATATTTTCTTTAAATATAGTATTTCAATAAATTGATATTGCACTGTAGTTATTCTTAGTCATCCTCTGAATGTACTAATGGATTAAAATGTGACTTGAATGATTTTCCATTGCATATTTAATTGTATAAAAGCAACAACGGGGGGAGTCAAGCTGCGTCCCAATTTGGTAGAAGGCAGAATAAAATCCTAGGACCCACTAGGACCCAATAGGCCCTCATAACTTTCCTGTGCTTGGAGTGAGGCATTTAATTCATGATTTGGATAATGAGTGCTAATCATGAGCTAAATGTGTAAATCATGAACCTTTTGTGCCACAAAAGATTTACCTTGCCAACATTTTGCTTCAAATTATAATTTCAGAGACTTATGCAAAATTGTAAAATAGTCTTGATTGTATTCAGCAAACCTGTCAGAAATTATACATCTTTCATAGCAGGCCTCTTCATATTTTAAGTATAATTGTGAGGTATACATAGTATCATAAGAATGCAAAATACTTGTTTTGGATAATTTGAGCAACTACTAATGGCTATAAAAATCGATATTTGCTACCACCTGCTGGTCACATTTCATAATGTTCTAGTTAATTCAGATAAAAATGCCACGTTTTTGTTTTTGTTTTTTTTTTCCTTCCCATAATCTTTCTCACTTGTTGGCAGTTTATTCTATTTATAGGAAACTGTGACTGTTGATTGCTTTCTGTGGCTTGTGCTATTAATGTGTAGGAGTTCTTCAGATGAAATCTCTATAGTAGTCTTTAGTTTTTTGGCTTTAAAGCAGGACTTTAATAAAGACTAAATAGAAAGATTGTTATCACCCGGCTTTCATTTGTTTGTGTGCAACTGAAATAATGTGTTTGCCTTGTCTCAATTTTGTCAGTGTTTCTGGACTAGGACCTATGTCTGTAAGAAAAGTAAAATGAAATAAAAAATTAGGGAGCCAAGTCTGTAGTTGAGAATTTAACTGTTTCCTTGAGTTCCAAATGTAACCTTGGGAGTAGATAGTCTTATTTTACGAACCTCTGTATATCTGAGCTGTACTTTATTAACAGAGTAGACCTGGTTAATTCAAGCAAATTTTATGTTCCTCTACTACCTGTTCAGGCATTATTTTTAGGAAGTTGGTTCTAACTTATATTTGAAAGATTATTTTTCATATTCAGCTTTATATTTTTCTGTTGTTTTAGTGAGAAACTCACTAAAATGTAGACTAGTACTAGAAAAGAACTTCCATGAATGTGAGTTCTTTGTGCTTGCCACTGAAACCAAATCGTTTCTAAAGTCATCTAGGCTATTTAGTAGTAGTTTTAAAGAATGTACTGATATTTGCTTCTTGGCAGTTGGTGTTCTAAATAATCACATAAAATAAAGCTCATCTGCTTATTAACATTACTGTTAATAGGCCTCCATAATCTAAAGAATTACCCTTATATTCATAATAAATAACTTGATGGCATATAATTTATGGAATTTAAAAGTATCAATACTATATTTATTACCTTTATGTCCTTACTTTCTTATATTTTTATAATATGTATTGTATTGAGTTGTCTAACTCAAATACAATATTCATTGCATCAGTTTTTATACAATTTGAAGATATGAAATTCACAATCCCTTTTTTATCTGTATTTGAATGTATAGTAAAGCTTATAAAGAATATTTGTCTACAGGATTAATTTTCTGTGGAATGATTTAATAAACTTGTATATGTTTATGGAAGGCCTTCAACCTAACCCTATGGATGGCAGTGAAAAAAATCAAAGACCTTGCTTTTACGGAGCTTACATTTTAGCTCCATGGTGAGACAAATATATAATATGTTGGGTAGTGGTAGGTACTTTGAACAAAGCACAGTGTTAAGAAGATATAGAGAGACAAAGGGACTTTTCTTTTGTTATGAGTGATCAGGGAAGTCCTCTCTGGTGAGGTGTTATTTGAGCAGACATATAGATGAAGTATGGAAGTGAACCACACAATTGAGAAAGACCATCCCAAGCAAATATAAAATCTCTGAAGAGGAAAGTGTCTGTATGTGTATGTGTGTGTCTGTGTAAATAATGTGTATATGTATGTATATTATAATAACCACATAGACTAAAACTGTCCAACTAAAGCAACTTACATGTGCTTTGAGAAATATAAAATGAAATTGTAAGGCAGAGGTAGCATTAATAAACTATCTAGTATGCCATTAAATAAGTTTGTGGTGATTGGTGATTCATCACCTGAATCATCTAGGTAAGTCTTGAAAAACTCATAATTTATTAATGGCTTCTCCCTCCCCTTCTATCCTCATCCCCACTCCTTTCTCCTCTCTTCCCCCCACTCCTTTTCACCCATCTTTTCCCTTCTAATTTCAGTGAATTTGGAGCGATTTGAAATTCCAATCAAGGTTCGATTAAGTCCGGAGCCATGGACCCCTGAAACCGGTTTGGTAACAGATGCTTTCAAACTGAAAAGGAAGGAGCTGAAGAACCATTACCTCAAAGACATTGAACGAATGTATGGGGGCAAATAAATGTTGCTCTTTTATTGACACTTGTGCAGGAGGTAGCCTGGTGGTTTTTCACTTCTAGAGTTTTAAGCTTTTGTTGAGCTGTCTGTTAAAATCCAAGGTATATTATTCTAAAGATACAGTAAAAAGAAAACAAAACCAAAAGTGATTAAAGTTGTTGATCAATTTACTTTAACTTAGTTTTGCATAGTTCTAGTGCAGCTGAAATTGAAAAGTTATTTCCCTTTAGCTGTGTTATTATAGAGCAGAAATTCTGTTTTTAAAAATTAGCCTAAGATATATTTGTTTTTGTAAAGAAAAATATTTACCGTTGAACAAAATAAATTGGAGTTGGAGTAGAATGTAGTTTGAGGAAATTTGCAGCTTCCAATGCCTTTTGTCTTCCTATTTCAGAAGGAGTTTAAATATTAAGCATGACAGAAAATATGTATTAACACTACTCAAACCAAAAGTGCTACAGGGCTTTAAAATTCTCTTCCAACCATTTATCTTGAAGGAAAAATTCAATGGTAATATAATATACAAAATCAAATAATACCTTAGAAGGTATTAAGATTATAATTGTTGCATAGGTTAGATATAGAGTCATCGTAACATTGTGAATAATGACAGTGCCTAAAGCAAGAATAAAACAACATATACAACACCAAAAAATATCTAGTAATATATTTAAAGGGAAATTGAGCTGCTCTTTTGAAACTTTGAGATCTAAAAATAACTGTAATTATTTGAATGACTTAAGAGGAACGTACATTTTATAAAATGCTGAAAATTGTCTTTTTGTGTTTATTCAAACTGAAAGGCTGAGATCAAGAGCAAACAGATAGGAAAGTAATAAAAATTTAACAGGCAAACATTTTCTCTTAGAAAAGAGATAAAATCATAAGTATTTGGAATTAGAACTCTTACACATCACTGAACATGGGAAAGAGATTTAAACTCTGAATTTATCTTTGATAACAGGGACTGATTTTAAAATGTACTTGTATTAAATTACATTTGTAATTTTAGGTCTGTTTGCTGTTGCTGATTTTATTCTTGATCAGTAGCTTGCATTTCAGAAAGCCTTTCATTTTGCTTTAATTTTAGCAAAGCGGGTTATAATGAATGACTTCCCCAGTATCTTGCTCGAACTTACAAGTGATTAACTTGGATGAGTTTTGCGAAGTTAAAGGGAAGAAAACACTGTTATCATTTTTTCCTGTTTGGAAAGAGTTTAGAAACTGGAAATACTAGATTTGGGATAAGGGCAGAGTTACTTGATAAGGGACTGATGTTTGTGCAGTAACTTGGAGTGTGGTTTCTTTTTGAATCTTTAATGATAACCTGGGATTATATATCCCTGATAGATATTCACACTTGAAACACAGTTACTGTAAAACACAAAAATTCTTAATACTGTTATTCTTTGCACTTTTTCTTAATCATTTTATATATATGCATATATATATATGTTGCTTATGTTCTTTTGTACAGATGTGAACCACCATTACAACAAAATAAATTCTTCTTGCTCTAAAATATTTATAAAGAAAATACTTAAGTGTTATGTATGTGGTGGTAATAAGGGAAAAATCAAGTATTATAAACAAGAATGAAGGTTTTTATAAAGATTTCTGTTCAGCGTTTTGCAAGGTAAAATTCTAGGAAAGTTTTCCCTGAAGTTATGTGTATGTGAGAATTCTCATTCCTCCCAACTTGGCTTTGAAGAGTGAAAAACCATTATTATCAAGTAGACTATTATTCAGCTTCTATTCTTGCCCTGCTGTTTATCCCTTAAGAATGAGTTTCTTGGACTTTTCCAATATGTGATTTTTTTTCCCCATTTAGAATGGCGATTTTAAAGTGTGAGTGCATGCACTATCTTATCTCAGATATTTGCACCCCCAATCCGCCCCCATCTCCCGAAAGCTAGAACACTGCCAACTGATCTGTTATATAGGTCCTTTAGAAACACATAATTAACACTTAAGGTTGGGTGCTGCTAATTCTTTGCGAAAATCCAAATATTGTTAAGGGACCAGGGAGATGCCACTATCCCTTGATTTTCCATATAAAAATATACATGTTTATGTAAACAAATCTTTCCATATTCATAGTGACTTTTCAAGTACTTGAGCCTAAAGATTTTGATCTCACATTTTTATAACTGTTTAAATTGTCACGATTATTACATACACGTCAGCCATCAACTAAAGTTGTACTTCAAAAATTTACAACAATATGTACATTTCTAAGTCAAACACTTGTGACTTTTGCTTTAATTCCATGAATGTTCCTGCCTCCTTGATATCTGTATTTATTCTTTTTTTCTCTAGAGAGGAGGAATAATTGTGTGACATTTCAGAAATATGGATAAATGATTCAAAAAGTCACAGTTAAGGAGAATAATGTTTCTTTGATCATGAATAACTGATTAGTAATTCTTGCCTATATTTTCCTGATAGCATATGACAAATGTTTCTAAGGTAACAAGATCAGAACAGATAAAGATTGTGTGGTGTTTTGGATTTGGAGAAAAATATTTTAATTTTTAAATGCAGTTACAAATTATAATGTATTCATTTTTGTACTTTCTGTTAAAATGCATGATTGTAGACTTGTTTAGATTTTGTGTTTATTCTTGATGAAAAGCTTTGTTCTTGTTTTTAAGTTTGCACTCAAATCTTAAGAAATAAATTCACCCATGTTATCAAGCCAATTTGTACTTCATTATGCATTGAGATAAAATCTGGAAACTTGAAGATTATTGACCAAACTTTTAAACACATAATTTTAAAGTACTCTCTGGGTTTATGGAATTGCATTAAGCATTTAAACCAGCTTGTATAGTCCCATTTGTAATAGTGATATTTTGGAACAAAACATAGTCATGTTGTGTGGATTATTAGTAGGTGCTACCAAATTATAACTGTTGCTTTTAGGCTAATTAATATTTTAGAGAGAAACTGATTTGAGTTATACGAGGGTACGTATAAAATGGCATTAAAAGCTCTATTTCCTGGCTTTGCCACTCAGTAGTTGTGTAATTTTTGGCAAATTAACATCTTGGAGCTGCATTTCTCCATCTGGAAAATGTGGGTTGATGGATGATAGAATCTGCCTAATAAGATTGTTATGAGAGTTAAAATGTGAAGTGTTTAGAACAATAGCTTACGTTAGCTATTATTATTATCATAATCATTATTGTATCGAGACACTAGTCATCAGTCAGGTTATTTAAAGTATTGACTAGCACACTCAGGGCCTTAAAAGAGTGACTGCCCCTGAAGATTTTGTGAAAAATGTTCTAGATTTAGAGGTCAGGAAACCTGGGCTCATTGACACTGGCTTTGTAACCATGGGCAAATCTCACAACCTTAGCCTTAGTTTCGTCTTCCCATTAAAGAAAAACGAAAAAGAAAGCTTAAAAAATGATGCCTTTTGCAAAAAGGGAAAGACAAACGACAGAGGAAATAGGGAACATGATAGTCCTTACAGTCCTTCATGTCTAGCTTTAGTATTTTGATATTACTGTTCCAAGCTCTATTTTCTTAAATGATGCCCTAGGTTCTGAGTTTCCCATAAGGCTATGAGGCTATGGATCACAAGAAGTTGAGGATTCTAATAGGTATAAAGAGTCTGTGACTTTTTAAAATGTATTTTTGTTTTGAGATAGGGTCTCACTCTGTCACCCAGGCTGGAGTAAAGTGGTGCCATCATAGCTCACTGCAGCCTTGAACTCCTGGGCTCAAGCAATCCTGCCACTTTAGTCTCCCAAGTAGCTGAGACTACAGGCATGCACCAGCACACCTAGCTAATTAATTTTTTTTTTTTAGAGATGGGGTCTTGCTATGTTGCCCAGGCTGGTCTTGAACTTCTGGCATCAAGCAATCCTCCCAGCTTAGCCACCCAAAGTGGCTGAGGGATTACAGGTGTGATCCACAGTGCCTGACTCTTACGTTTTATAAAATTTTAATCAGGGTTTTGCACACATAATTTAAAGTAGTGCTTCCAAACTTCTTTTTACTGTGATCCACAATTCTGAGCACATATATTTTATGAAAATATTTTGTGAAAAAACAATACTAATGAGATGCACACTGGTTTTCTATTCTATTTTATTTATTTAAATGTTGGCTGTGACTCACTAAATTGATTTAATGACCCTGTAAAATAGTGCTGTTCAGAAAAACTTTCTGTGAAGTTGAAAATGTTCAGTATCTACACTGTCCGCTGTAGTAGTTGCCAGCCATATGTGGCTGTGGACCATTTAAAATATGGTTATTGTTGGCCAGTCATGGTGGCTCATGCCTGTAGTCCCAGCACTTTGGAAGGCCACGATGAGAGGATTGTTTGAGGCCGGGAGTTCAAGACCAGTCTGGTTAACAGCAGGACCCCATATCTAAAAAAAAAATAAACATTAACAAAAATTTTAAAAGATCTTTAAAAAATAAAATGTGGTTAGTGTGACTGAGGAACTGGATTTTTATTTTTATGTCCATATTGGACAGCATCACTCCAGAGAGATTGTAAGTCACAGTTTGAAAAGCACAGGTTTAAAGGCAGCTATTCTACAAAGTTTCTGAAAAACAGCTATCCAATGCCTTCATCCTCCCCATTTCCTCTACCTCAGAGGCAACCACTTTTAACTCTTAGTTGATTGTTTTGGTTTTTGCCGTCTTGTATCTAAATAACGTGCTTGTATCCCTGCTTCTTGATTTTATTGACCTTTCACTGTACACAGGCACACTTCTCATCCTCTCAATATAAATGAGTAGTTAGTTAGATCAGTAAGTCTTTACATTATAATAACTGCTATTCGGAGCTGAAATGTAGTAGGAAGACAATGATTCATTTCCTTCTGCTGCCTGCACTTTTAAACCACTGAAGCTAATAATTGTCTTTTTGTCATTTGCTTGGTTTTCTTTGTACTTATCGCTAATTCTACCACAGGCTGTCCACCAATTGCGTAAAATCTCTCTAGACTTCCAGATAGCAAGAATTCTAACAAATTCATCTGGAAGAAATCTCTCCTACAACCGGATCATTCACGCTTCTTTCCCTGGCGCATGATCATTGTTTTGGCATCTACCATCACCGTCATCCTGAGACTTCCCTTTACCTTTGCCATGTGTTGGGTCTCCAGTTTTTTGTATCCCATGCCTTTTTCTTACTTGGATTATTACTTATTTTTGATAGAATACATTCTACAGTAGCTTACTGAGAAGGGATGAATGAGAAATAAGTTGGAGGTCTTAATTGACAATTTGGTTGGGTATAGGATTGAAAATTTCCTCTCCGTGTGGAAAGCATCGTTCCATTGTCAATAAGCTTTCCATCTTATCTCTCCAACAGGAACTTTCCATTCTAGTTTCTTTTTTTTTCTTTTTCCTTCTTTTTTTTTTTTTTTTTTTTTTTTCCCTTTATACCAAATTATTTTATATCTTTTTAAAATACCATTCAACAAAAAAAATGAAGTTTACATCTAGGGCAGATATACGTAACTTAAGGCACTTGTAGTCCATCATGCCCATTGAATAACAACTTGGCTGTTGAAATTTCTTAAAACTTACCAAGTTAAAAGGCTGAGCGATGCAGAAGGAGGAGTATTTTAGTGTAATCTGTAAATTGGCTTTTCTAAGAAAGGAAGTAAATCCTGTTTTCCCAGATGAGTAAATAAGCAAGAGCTACAGGCAGCAGTGTGAGTAGTAAGACCTTTCTCAAGTTTTTCCAAATGAATCAAAGGTGGGTATGCGATAGGAAAAAAAATTGATAGAAAAACATTGCAATATATTTAATATATTGCAAACATATATTTTGTTTGCATAACGATATTTTTATATAATATAACATTTAAAAAGGCAAGAGGTGGCATTTTAGCAGCAAATTACTTAATAAGGGGTACATTGTAGAGAATTATACAAAAAAGTATCTCACGCCAGTCAGAATGGGGATTATTAAAAAGTCAGGAAACAACAGATGCTGGAGAGGCTGTGGAGAAATAGGAACGCTTTTACACTGTTGGGAGTGTAAATTAGTTCAACCATTGTGGAAGACAGTGTGGCAATTCCTCAAGGATCTAGAACCAGAAATACCATTTGACCCAGCAATCCATTACTAGGTATATGCCCAAAGGACTATAAATCATTCTACTATAAAGACACATGCGCATGTATGTTTATTGCGGCACTATTCACAATAGCAAAGACTTGGAACCAACCCAAATGCCCACCCATGATGGACTGGATAAAGAAAATGTGACACATATGCACCGTGGAATACTATGCAGCCATAAAAAAGAATGAGTTCATGTCCTTTGCAGGAACATTGATGAAGCTGGAAACCATCATTCTCACCAAACTAACACAGGAACAGAAAACCAAGCACTGCATGTTCTCACTCATAGGTGGGAGTTGAACAGTGAGAACACATGAACACAGGGAGGGAAACATCACACACCAGGGCCTGTTGGGCGGTGAGGGGCATGGGGAGGTAGAGCATTAAGACAAAAACCTAATGCATGTGGGGCATAAAACCTAGATGACGGGTTGATAGGTGCAGCAAACCACCATGGCACATGTATACCTGTGTCACAAACATGTATACCTGTGTCACAAACATGTATACCTGTGTCACAAACCTGCACGTTCTGCACATGTATCCCAGAACTTAATAATTAAAAAAAACTTAAAGGGCACATAAATGGGTCAGCAGCAGGATAGGTAAAACCTCAAAGGAAAAATGATGTCATTGGTGTCATCGTTCTGGGAGGAATAACACGTTCTGAATCTGGAACTGTCTGGAATAAATTTAGTTTCCTTATATTTACATATTTGAAGACCACGATTGAAGCAATATTTCCACAACAATAGCAGTAATTAGGAAATGTATAGCCTTTTTTAAGAGGTGTATAGAACCCCTCTGTTGATGTGCTCAGCAGAGGAATTTTAAGTTGTTGATAGGAGCAAATTCATTGTGATCTTCACTCCAGTAATGTTCTCCAGTATGTAAAGCTCATCTCTCCCAGTGGTTCTTCACCCTGGCTTAGGAATCACATGGGAAGGTTAAAATCAACAAATCAGAAAAAAAAATTCCCATGCCTCATCCTCTCTCACTGGCCAATGGAAGCCATCCTGCTAGATCTTCCAATTCATTTATTAGTATTTATCTTTAGGATTAAATGAAAAAAATAATTCACAGAGGCGGGGACAGTCTTCACGGTTAACCAAGGAAGGAGGTTCCTATTTAACTGTTGGCTCTTCTAAATCTTCCTTCTTGGTAGGATCAATTTTTCTTTCACTTTGGCAGGTGTATTAGTCTGTTTTCATACTGCTATAAAGAACTACCTGAGACTGGATAATTTATAAAAGAAAGAGATGTAATTGACTCACAGTTTAGTGTGGTTGGGGAGGCCTCAGTAAACTTACAATCGTGGCAGAAGGTGAAGGGAAAGCAAGGCACCTTCTTCACAAGCTGCAGGAAGAAATGCCAAGCAAAGGGGGAAGAGCCCCTTATAAAACCATCGGATCTCACGAGAATTCATTCACTCACCATCATGAGAACAGCATGGGGAAATCTGCCCCCATGATTCAATTACCTCCACCTGGTCTCTCCCTTGACACGTGGGGATTATGAGGATTATGGGGATTACAATTCAAGATGCGATTTGGGTGGGGACACAAAGCCTAGCCATATCAGCAAGTTAGCTAGCTATTTCCTTTAACACTAAAAAGAGTGAGAGATTCTGAGAGGATGAGATATGGAATCAGAATATTTCTTGGAAGACACTCCTAAGGGTATCACAAGTTAGAAATGGGCTCCTGTGGTGGTGGAGGAGGGACACAGGAGTGCTAGACACCAACTTTCCAAATTCATATTTTTGCCTTGAGGGTATAAGAAATCAATGAAACAAAAACCAAGGGATAAAGGAAAAGAGAGAATATGCTGAAATTCACCCACCCATGTGTCTCTCCAGAGTGACTTTTTTAGTAGAAATCTGAAAATAATTTTTGAGGTCAGGTATTTATTTTTGCACTTGGCTCTTTGCTAGCCCATGAAGTTATAAGAAGCTCCAAATTAGATATATATACACATACATATAAATTACAGACATGTCCACATATACTTTCTTCTTTATGGCCAACAGCTCTTTTTACAAATGCCTTTCTCACCTTAGCTGTATCTTCAACATTCCTTACCATAGGGCACTCTATGCCCCATATTCAGTTTTGGAAGATGAATAGCATGTATCAACATAGGAAACTGGCAATGTGGCTCTCCAAGAGTTGGTGAGGGACGAGGTCAGAGAGAAAAATCAGGAAGCCTTCCTGCCTAGATACTGACTGACTGAGAGAGGAATATAGAAAGACAGCTGAAATCGCTCAAGTGTGCTCCCCAGCCTTCCTCTAGGTGGCATCATTTCTCACCCAGATCTGCATTATATTATCCATCAGGATTCATGGTGGTAACAGAATTAACCTTTCTCAGGGAGTCCAAGTGAAGGAAAGGATATGGACTCTTGTGTTACATTTCAGTAGGAGTCTTTGTTTTGTCTGCAAGAGGCCTCTGGATCTCTTTGCTTATGAACTCTTCCTTTTTACTTATGGTATGAACAATAGCTCTCTGGACCCCATATCCTGGGGTTGTGGGCTATCTTGGTTGGCCTTTGGTTTTGCGCAGAGAAGACAAACTCCAAAACCAACCGGCCTGGAGCTGCAGGGACTCAACATCCTGTTTCCAGGAGTAAGGTTGTACAAATATGTTAACTTGAGCTATTGACTTCATTCTCTCTCACAAAACTTTGGGAGTTTCTCTTTTATAAGTTTTAAAGACAGATTGAGCACTGAACTTTTCTTAGGTAGCAAAGCCATTTTTATTCTAAAGCCCTGTGAAGTTCCAATACTCCTGGATTTCCTTCATCTTAAAACATGATACTTAAATGTTTCTGGCCCTTCTTGTGTAGTATTGCTAGGTGTTATGAAGAGACAAAAAAGTTATTGTGCTATTAGCACATGATGTCAGAGCATGGGGGTGAATGAGAAGCTGAATTGTGAGCTGAAGAGTCTACATATGTAGAAATTTGGAAAAGACAAAGAGTCTTTCAGGATTTAGTTGCCTGAGAAGGCCTCCGGTCTGAGCCTACTGCTGAAGAGGCGAGAGTGACTCTTACCAAATTCCAGATAATAACAAGGAGCTTGCATTCATTCCAAGCAGCATCATCTCTGCCTGCTATACTATGAACCTCCTGTTACTCTCACCCCATGTAGTCCTTGAAGTCCCCACTAGCCTTCAAGGACTACTTGGGGTGAGAGCAACGGAAATTTCATGGGTTGTAGCTTCAGGCTCTACAACAGACATCTCCAAGAGATTCCTCATGCACCTAAGATATTGATGCCTTCTACCTTTGGGGTGGCCAGAGTTCCCTGGTAGGTTACTTTTTTATCCTTTTATCCCAGAGAGTCAGTATATGTTATCTGTGTGTGCTATGTGGTAGAAACGGTGTCTCTCTCATACATTATTATATATCTAGTGCCTGCCACTGTGCCTAGCAATAGTACATGCTCAGAAAATATTTCATGAATGAATGAATGAATGAATGAGGAAGTCTAGGCCTTGAAGGATAAGTACAATTTGGATAACCTGGAAGGGTTAAGGGTTTGCAAGGGTGATGAGCGATAGGAATAGAGTCAGATATGGTCTTGGTGTGTGCCAGGCACAATTTGGAGGCAATGAGAAATTATCAGTCCCCATCATGCCTATTTAACGTAATGCTGGATGAATAAAGAGCCACTGAAGCATCAGTGCTGAAGAAGAAAGCAGAAATTAAAACAAACAGGTGGTAGTTGAAACAACCGGTCTTGATTTTTCTCTTAGCATCTAATTTCAAGCCAAATTCTACGTGTCCACTATGGGAACAATTTTGCATATGGTCTAGGGCCTAATTCCAATAATTCCTAAATGCTCCCATACATCTTCCAGCTTAGAAGCCCTCACTGCAACTCCTTGTACCCTCGTGACAAAGGGACACTGTGCTATCATCTCTCACAATGTGAGATTAGAGGAGTAAACCCTGTTGTTTCTTCCCTACCAATATTATAGGCATTGTTTTCCACATGAAGAAAGGATCCTAGTGGCTATTTCCTACTCAAAACTTGTGTCAGGTGTCACATCCTTAGGGAAATGTGCCCTGAGCTCTCTGAGGTTGAGTCAAATGGTCCTCTCTGGTTCCCACCGCACCATATGTTTAATGTTAATGAAATAACCACAGCCAACATTATTGAGCATTTACCTGGAATAAATGTTCCAGGCACCATGTTCAGTACTTTACATGAATTATCTTACTCAATCCTTACTGCAAAATCCTATGGTAAGCACAGTTATTACTATCTCCATTTTACAATTGAGGAAACTGAAGCAAAGATAAGATGAATGATTTTGCTCAAGGCAACACAGCTGGTAGGTGGCCAAGCCAAAATGTAAAAAGGCAGGTTTGTTTGCAGCTGGAGCTGCTGTTCTTAAGCATTTTGCTCTACCTTTAACAGTACCTTTTCCACACCTTGGTGTAATGGCCTGGGTAGCGTCTGCCTTTCTCCCACCACCAAAATGTTAGCACCATCACATCAGGAACCAGATCACAAAGTCTTATCTGGATCCCAGCAAATAACGCAGGGCCTGACACAGAAACAATTGAATAGAAAACATTTTGGATGAGGAGAAATGAAAACTCCAGGCCTCCACCAGATGGTGCTGTGGGAGTCCAAGAGAAAAGTGCCCTGGGACCTCTTCCTTTCCCACTCCTTTCCCAAGAATACTCCAAATATCCACATTTTTGGTTTGTTTTTTCTTTTCCAGAGAAGACTGAGTGGGTGTGAGAAACAGTTTCAAGATAATGTTTACGCAGGAATTGACATGAATTTAACAATTTTATTTATGACCTATGGTTTGGCCCAAAAGGCAAGATTGACCTTATTCCACTCCACCCTTTTAGATTCATGTACTTCTTTCAAAGATCTCAAAGTGGTTTTTGCACCCTTGTCATCATTGCAAAGCTGGAAATAAAATCTGAATTGCTCAAAGCATTGGAGGAGGCCGTGCAGTGGAGTGAAAAGGTTTCCTGACTGCAAGGCAGTCAGTAGACTTGGCTTCTGGTGGCTCTGCCATTAACTAATGGGAGATTTCAGGCAAGTGCCTTCACCTCTCTGGACCTTCTCCAACTCTGAAATGTTTTATTTTCCCTGCTAGTTTCCATACAAAGAACAGTAGACAATAAAAAAGATAAGTGACTGGTTCAAATCTCAGCTTGACTACGTATAAGATAATTGACTTTGGACAAATTACTTAACCTCTCTGCAACTTAATTTCCTCACCTGTGTAATGAGAATGCTGTTGTAACTACTTCAGAGGGTTGTTGTTAAGGATTAGCTGAGATAATGTATCTTTTACACAGTGTTTGGCACACAAACTTTCAGTAAAAGCTATTATCACCTAGAGCTTACCCTCACATTTTAGCAATTTCCTAGAGCTTGGGTGTTCATTTAGCAGTCACCAAAATTGGGGGAAGTTTTAAGAACTAAACCACAAACAGTCAGGCTTGGCCCATTTAGAAGTATAATGATAAATGCATTTCATGGGTGCACTGCAAGGCTAAGAATACAATTGAAGCAGAGAGATGCACAAATAACCATAAACAATTGGAATCCTCTTACACTGTTGGTGGGAGTCTAAAATGATACAAGCCACTTTGGGAAAAGGTCTGACAATTTCTTATAAAACTAAAGTACATCTTTCCTATGACTCAGCATTTCCACACCTAGGTATTTATCCAAGAAAAAGGAAAACATATGTCCACAAAAGAAATTGTATGAGAATATTTGTAACAGCTTTATTTTTAATAGCTGGAATTTGGAAGCAGACCAAGAGTTCATTAGTAGGAGAATGGATAAACAAACTGTGGTAGCATCACACAGTGGAGTACCACTTGGCAATAAAAAGGAACAAACTACTGATACTTAAAACAGCGGGTATCATGATTCTTATGATACATGATTCTCATGTATCATGATTTGTGTATCGTGTATGTGAATCATGTATCATTATGTATCATGTATCAGCATGATCCTCAAAAACATTAAGCTGAATAAAAGAAGTCTTATTCAAAAAAGTCCATGCCTTATGATTCCATATATATGAGCTTCTATAACAGGCAAAACTAATCAATGATGAAAAAAAAAACGATGGCTGCCTCTAGGGGTGACGGGAGAGGATTTCCTACAAAAGATCAAGAGAAAATGTTCCTGAGTAGTAGTCTATATCTTAGTAGGGGTTACATTTGCCAAAACTCAGAAAATATGCAATTAATGTCTATATATTTAATTGTATGCATATTTTACCTCAAAAGAAAAAAGAATAATAAACAAATATTGAACTATAGTTAATGTTAGGTATGGAGAAAGTGCTTAGGAGTGAAGTGCATACTGATGTACGCAACTTTATGAAAAAGATAATGAATAGACAAAGATAATGGAGGGAGGAATGGATAGGAGAGGGATGAATAAAGTCAGCATAGGAAAATATTAGTGGTAGAATCTAGATGGTTACCAGATATCCTCTGTAAAATTCTGTCAATGTTGCTACACGTTTGAAATTTTACACAATATTTTTTTTGGAAAAATGTAACTGAAAAGTTTCACATTTCTTACACAGTGAATCTTTTTCAAAGTTGGAAAGTTTCATTGGAGGAAGGCAGACCTCAGAGCTAGGTAAATATTTCCTGAGCACATACTATGTGCGAGGCATGGTGAGAGATACAAAGAGGAAGAACACAGCATCTGCCCTCAAGAGGTCTGTAGGGGCCATTTGATGAGCCCATCCATCACTATTATCCTACACTATGAGATTACTAAGGAGAGTGAGATTTCGTCTAGTTGAGAAGGTGTGTGTCATTTAAAACGTTTTGGGTAATTATTGCTGTAAGTAGGGTTGGACAGCATCTTCAAGTCAGAGCACAGAGAGCCATGAAGGACACACTAAGGTGATCATTTGGAAGTCTAGTGGACCCATTCAAGAATTTTGAACCAAGAGTGACATCTTTAGGCATTTACTGGGAGAAAGGGGGCAGATGCCGTAGACGCCATTGCTTTAGGGGGTTTGGCAGGCAAGGGAGCTTTTCAGGTACCTGCAATGAGCACTAGGAGTAGGTGGAAACATCCATAAAGAAAGGTTCAGAATGACCAGGGCAGCCCCAAAGCCTAAAGTGATGAGATCTTGGTTTGATCCCCTGGGAAATGGGAAGCTATTTCGTCTGTGCCTCTGTCCTACTCCTTTGCCCAATGATGTTGTGGCTCTGTAAGGCCATACTGGTTGTTCACAGTCAACATCTATTTTGATGGTTTGTTAGTCCATTCTGATTGGCCAGCATTGGAGATACACTGCTGTTGAATCCATCTCTACCCACCTCATAAGGTTGTTATAAGATTAATTAGTATAATGTAGGTAATATGCCTGGCACATGCTAGATACTTGATAAATGAAATCAGGGACCAAATTTGGTGCTCCAGTATGTGGCCTGAATATAGGAGGATATCAGCACAAGCCCATGAAGATCTCCAAGAAGTCTCCTAAGTAAGGCATTTGAAGCTCCTGAGGCCCATTCCGACCTACAAATATTGTGATCTTTATCAAACCCCAGTTAGTCTGACATGCTGTGTATATTCCCATGGAACAACTGAGAAGCCTCAGTTGGATTCAGAAACTGTCTAATTTATTCTCATCAGTCTTTTGAGAACGGACCTACTGTGGTAGCTTATGACAAACCATACCCTCAAGATAGTGATGCTACGAGGAGGTAGACCAGGTTGCCACATAGCCAGGGACAGTGAGCTCAGACCATCTGGAGTCTACCTTTTTCCAAACAAGGCTTTGGACTCTAGTGCTTAGAGATTGGGACCAGAGTCTCAATTCTCTCCAAACTAGAATTCTGGCTGGTCTTCCTGCCCACTACTTACTCAGCTCCACGTCCTGGCACTCCCTATTTGTCCCCAGTTCACAAAGAAGTGTCTGTGAGAGTTATAAAAGCACAGACTGTTCACTGATGTGACTTGCTCACCGATGTATCTCTAGGACCCAGCACAGTGTTTCACACAAAGTAACATGCAATAAATATTTGTTGAATGAATGAATGAATGAATGAATGATTCTTTCTCAGTTTTTAGTTGGTGCCTCATGAAGCCTTCTTTCCTTCTCTCCTTTAGAGCCCATTGTGGCTTTGCCAGCCTCCTGGACTCCGACAGTGCTTACCATCTGTGTCTGTCCTTTGGCAACTAGCCAAACTCAACTCAGTTCAATTCAATCAACTTCCATAGAGCTGCACTGTTGGCAGGAAGCACTCTCAGTCTTAAGGAATGGCGAAAGCATTTCCTATCCATGGCGCCTCAATTGTACTTTTAAAACAACCTTGGCATGGAAGAGAACCTTTCCTGAGAGTTTTTGAAAGTCTAAATACATGATTGTGAATTACTTCCCTTTGTCAACACACTTGATTACCATTTTGGAAATGAGTTCTAGGCGATGGATAAACAGATGATTATTTGACAGGTATGAGACTGGTGGAAAATGGGGGTGGAGGGGTGGTGAGGAATGAGAACCAGTGCCCATCTGGTGGATTTGCAGTTTCATTAAGTGTGGTAGGGAAAGGGGTTGGCATCTCAGCCATTCTGGGCAGGCCTGGAACTGAGATTTAAAGGGACGCCCAGCAGCCCCTCATGTGAAAAGAAAGCCAGAATCCCCTCCACCCGATGCCTGTTGTTTTTTTCTCAGAGTGACGAGTCTTTTTAAAATTTATGACTGTTCTCCATTTCCGTTTCCACCCGCTTCTGCACATCTATCCCTCCCCATAGCATTCTTCTGTAAATTAGTATGTTGATTTCTCTCTGGTAATGATTTCTTTTAATAAAACTATAATTAGCATTGTACGTGTTTATTAAAACATGATTTTTAAGGACAAAACCTGAAAATAGAACTCTTACAATAAATGGCAAAGTTAAATAAATTATGGTAGATCCACATTCTAGAGTACTGTGTAGATAATAAAATAATGCTATAGAGAAACAGTACATGACATGGAAAAATTTATAATACATTGTTAAGTGAAAAAGAAAGGCCATGAAATGAGAGAGAGAGAGAGAGTCATGAGTATGCACTATTGGTAATTTTTTGTTCTTTTTCTTGTTGGTTTTTTGTGTTTTCCAAGATTTCCAAAATTTTTCTTGTTGCTTTTTTGTGTTTTCCACTGAATGCTGCAAAGTAAAGCTCAGAAGGGTACATTGTGAAGAATCTGAAAGCACAAACAGGGGGATAGAGTAAGGCTTCTTTCAGTCAGTGAATTTTGAGGAAGGCAAAATGCACAGAGTATTGCAGAGGAACTCCAGGAAGGTGCTGTTTTTCAAATTCAAAGGGGAGAACATGGTGTCTATTGGTGGAGAGGACTTAAGTTCCACCGAAGAAGACTGAACTCTATTAAAGAAATGATGAGGAACAACTCTTGGGTTTCTGAACATAGGGTTGAATTGATGGAAGTCGTGTTGCAGATTTATTCTAGCCATAGCATGATAAGTTCGGCTGTAGGCAGGGTGATCTGCCAGGAGATTCTCTGTTTGCATATTTGACCTGAGGTAATGAGAACACGTATTAAGCTTGTGGCAATAAAACCAGAAAGGAAGGAGCAAAGGATCTGAGACATGCCATCAAGAATCAGAGCTAGAGATTCAAATTTGGCTAAATATATGCCAAGTGGTAGGTGAAACCATGTGAAGAGATACTCTTCAAAGAAATGGGTGTTAAGAGAGAATAGCTGAGGATTGAGTCTTTGGGGAGTCCGACAGTTAATGGGAGGAGGAAAGAAGAGGAGCCAGCAAAGAAGACAGAGAATGATGGGTCAGAGAGATAAGAAGAGAAACTTGGGACTGCAATGCCACGAGAACCAATGGTAGGACACTTACAGGAAGGAGTGGGTGGTTGATGGTATTAAATTCATCCTCAAGGTCAAAGATGCAAAGGGAGCACAGACATCTGAATTTGACCAAGCGGTCACTGGTGAACCGACTTACAGAAAGCAGTTTTGGCAGAAAGCACTGGACTCTAGAAGGTTCAAGAGGAAGGAGAGGTGGGAAAATTGAGGTAGCTCATGAGTACCACCCACGTGACACAAGTAATGTGTTAGAACCGAGAAGAAGAAGGTCAAACTTTATAATTCCAGTCCTTCTACTTAACCAGTCTGAACCTCAGTTTCCTCTTTGGAAAATGAGAATCCTATTAGCTCATAAGGTTGTTGAAACTAGAAAACAAGTTTAAATTATTATTTTTATGTTAGAGTAACGGGGCTTCTTCCTCCTTTCTTCTCAAAAAAAAAAAAAAAAAAAATCCCTAGCTATTTCTAAGTATGTTTTAACACAGGAGTCCCCAACTGTTTTGGCACCAGAGAGTGGTTTTGTGGAAGACAATCTTTCCATGGACATTGGGGAGGGATGGATATTTTCAGGATGAAACGGTTTCACTTAAGATCATCAGGCATCAGATTCTCATAAAGAGCATGCAACCTAGATGCCTGGCATGCGCAGTTCACAATACGGTTTGAGCTCCTCTGAGAATCTAATGCCACCACTGATCTGACAGCAGGTAGAGCTCAGGTGATAATGCTTGTTTGCCCTCTGCTCACCTCCTGCTGTGCGGCTCGGTCCTAACAGACCAGGATCCAGCAGCCGGGGAGGTTGGGGACTCCTGTTATAACAGATAAGAGGAGTCTTTTAGCTCAACAGTCATATCACTAGGTTAGTACTGCTTTGAAAATTCTCTAGCTGTGTCCTCTGGCATTCATAGTGCCAAGTCGCTTTAACAATTCTTTCCTGAGCCCCTCTGAGGTGAGAATATTGAGACAAGGTGATTAGAAGGGAGCCAGTGTCAGGGTCATGTGGAACGCCTCTGAAGCCTGTTTAGAGGCTGTGAGGCAAGGCTCTATTTGAGACCCTGAATACAGTTTGGTGCCAACCTTGCCTGAACACACAGGACGCTACAGCCCCTGGGTGGATGGTGGGCTGAAGAACGGTTGGGGAAGAGGCAACAGAAAACCTTCCTTTTTAAACCCATGGCACCTATAGATTGAATGGTCCCTGGACTGAACAGTCTTGAACGGGCAGCATTATTTTCCAGGTGTGCATAAGGTCACATACTTTTCTTTCTTTCTGCTCTCATTTGGCAACTATGGACAGCCAGACCTAGCCAGCACTACCTCAGTTTTTCTACCCCACTATCTACAAACCAACCCTTTTCCTTTGCAAAGCTCAGTCTGTTTCCAGTTTAATATATCTGGCCTGATCTTTGTCTTGGTGTCTTGTTTTCCCCTAAAAAAAACAAACAAACAAAAAACAAAAAACAAAAAAGCCTTTGAGAAAAAAATGGCTGCCCCAAAAGCCATTAGGGCCTAGACCTGTTATCAAGTCTTAGAGAGGCACATAGTTGCGTGCTGGCCTAGCTGGGAGTAGGGTGAGCATATTCTCTAGAACTGGCACTTTTCAGATCCTGAGACATCTACAGAGTGTAGTCAAAGGGCCTTTTTCTGTGTGCATGCTACTCTTATTGGAAGAAGTTGGTTTCACTTCTGGGAAGATGGCTTACCTGAGGGAAACAGGGTCCCATTATGAATAGTACATTCATATGCTAAGATGTGTGGACCTTTCAAAAAGTGTCATAGGACATCAGAGCAGGGGTGCATCCAAGAGGGCTGTTATATCACCAGAAACCATTTTGGATAACCAGGGAGTTCTACTTCTGCCTTGGCCTTCTAGCAAGTGCCTGAGCATTCAGTCACCAAATTCAGCCTGTGCATCTTCTGAATAAGATGCTCTTCTCCCACAGGGTGGGAGGGGGGCAGGAAAGGGGGTGGGGGTAAAGGAAAGGACTGAGGACTGGAAAGGTAGGCCGGTGTCCTTGTATATGGGAGTAACTTCCACAAGATGTGGACAAGGGGGTCTCCGCTGCGGAAAGGCATCTGCTGTCTCCCTTGAGCGTCCCAAGGCAGAGCTGCCTTAGGGGGCCAAATGCTGTATCTGGGCCAAAGCCTGGCCTGCAGGGCAGGTGGCCAGAACTTGGAAGGAATTCTCTTCCGCAGCCCAGGGTCCAGGCTTGGCCCCAGCAAGCTGCCCTGCCAGCCTCTGCTGCCTGGGGCCTCGCGCATTCCGAGCCCCCGCCCCCTCCACCCGTCTCCCGGTCTCGCCCCCATTCTTGTCCCCTTCTCCTCCCCCCACCAGCTGTCCCCTTTCCCTGGAGCAGCGAGACAGCCAGAGCCTGGGAAGAGGCGGCCGCGGGCCGGAGGGGGCGTGGTGGGGAAGGGGAGGAGGGGCGGGAGTGAGGGAATAAGGAGGCCCCGCGGTCGGCGCCCCCAGCCACTGCGCGCCCGCGGGAGAGCTGGGTGCCACCGCCGTCGCCACCGCTGAGCACTGCTCGCCGGCCGGCCCGCTCGCTAGCTCGCTTCCCCTCGCCCAGGGGGAAAGGTCAGCAGCGTCCTGGAGCCGCCGTGTCACTCCCCGAAAGCCATGAACTGCAGCGAGAGCCAGCGGCTGCGAACCCTTCTGAGCCGCCTGTTGCTCGAGCTGCACCATCGGGGTAACGCCAGCGGCCTGGGCGCTGGCCCTGGCCCCAGCATGGGCATGGGGGTCGTGCCTGACCCTTTCGTGGGCCGCGAGGTGACCAGCGCCAAGGGCGACGACGCCTATCTCTACATCCTGCTCATCATGATCTTCTACGCCTGCTTGGCCGGAGGCCTCATCCTGGCCTACACCCGCTCCCGTAAGCTCGTCGAGGCCAAGGATGAGCCGTCCCAGGCTTGCGCCGAGCACGAATGGGCTCTGGGAGGCGCCCCAGCCGCCGACGCCGAGACTGCCGCTGGCTCCCTGGCCGAGGGCCGCCACCAGCTTGCCCCAGGGGGGCTGCCTGCCCTCGCCCAGGGCGCTGAGCGGGTCTAGAACCACAACCACAGGTTGCTGGTTCGCGCCCTCCTCAACTCACTCATACCTGGGCGCGGCTTCCGCCTTCCACCCCTCACTCTCTTCCAGGGTTTGCCTCACCTGAGGCCCAGATAATGGTGAGAGGCCAGGAGACCTTGTCTGGAAGGCCCTGGAAGGAGAAGCACCACCTTACTCATTCCTGGCCAGTTTCTCCCTCTTCACCCCCGCGCCTCCACCCCTACCCCGCACCCCCAACTGCACTAAACTGCCTCTGCTCTCTTGTCTTCAGACAGCCCTGACAGCACGCTCCAGCCCTCTGGGAACTGAATCCAACACGTCCAACACTTGGCATTGAACCGAAGCAATGCATTCTATCAGAACTCTGGGCCGTCTAACTGGCAGCTGCTCCAGGGACTGCCAGGGACTGCTCACTGCAGAGCCAAAGGGCTTGCCAGGCCGACTGCAGCAGCTCCAGCTTCTAGTTGCCTTAGGGACAGAGACAAAGAAAATGAAGAGACCTCAGATATCTTTTCCCTCTCTCTCTCTTTCAGCAGGGAGCTAGCAGGACACTAGGACCAGTCTGTGAGATAGAATGGACTTAATGGGGGATGGGTGGGGGAGGAGTGTTCAATGGGGAGGGAAAAGATCTATGACTCCAACTGTATGGTTTTCTTGCCTCCCCAGTTTTCATCCCAGTGGTAACTTGCCTGATTTTTGGTAGCTCTGCCATCTTCTGCTGAGGGTTATCATTACTGAGTAGATCACCCCAATACTTCCAAATGCCTCTCTATATTGATTCAGTTGTTATTGCAGTGTCTGCTTCATCCATGGAGCTTGAGGCTCAGATGTGCCCTGCTCTGTAACCCTGGGGAATGTCAGAGGCAGGTAATAAAGGTTGTTTAAACAATAACGCAAGACTCTTCTCTCAAAGATTCCAGCCTTAAGACCCAGTACCATATGGAGAAGGAATCCTTTTTCTTTTGCTTTTGGAAATGATGTTTGGATTTGGGGGGTGGGTGGTTGTGATATTTATATCTATATATCCAGTTCCAAATTGATATGTGTGATTGTGGGTGAAGAAAATGTTTATATGGCTAAATGGGTTGTGTTTTCAAGTGTTTCAAAAGTTATACCTACTTTATTACTTAACATTCCTATTTTCTTAATTCTGAAGCACTTTCAAATATCACAATAAGGTTTTTCAGGATGCACTTTTAAAAAAACCTTTCAGGCTGATCACTTTTAGCTATTATCAAATCTAATTTTTAGAAGCCACCTTAATAACTGTTTTTGTTTTACTTTTTTTGGAGACAGAGTCTCGCTCTGTCACCCAGGCTGGAATACAGTGGCACAGTTAAGGCTCACTGATGGCTCTGCCTCCTGGGTTCAAGCGATTCTTGTGCCTCAGCCTTCCACGTAGCCTCCTGAGTAGCTGGGATTGCAGATGTGCACCACCATGCCCAGCTAATTTTTGTATTTTTAGTAGAGACGGGGTTTTACCATGTTGGTCAGGAGGGTCTCAAACTCCTGATCTCAAGTGATCTGCCTGCTTCGGCCTCCCATAGTGCTGGGATTACAGGCGTGAGCCACTGCGCCCAGCCTATAACTTTTTAAAAGTGGCTTGTTTAAAGACAAAGAAGCCACTAAACAGTGCAAATCTGAAGTCGAAGAGAAAGTGCTTGAACTGAGCAGTCTTAACCAATGATGGGTAAAATTAGAAGTGTGTGTTGTATTGATTTATTCTCCTTGTCTCAAGAAGGTTGTCAGAAATTTTCCTGCTTACAGCTGAAATACTTATATCTGATGATGGCTGTTTGGGCTTCATCAACCACACATAAAATCACCTCTTAGAAGTAAGCCAATTTGCTTAAATATAGCTGGGTTATCTGATAATGATAGCAGCACAAAGATATTACCAGTTACTTAAATGCATTGATAACACACAAACCTCATTCAAGGCATTGGGTCTGACCTTCCAGTCCATCTAGCATATTATTGAAACTATTAATAAGTTAAATGAACTTACCTTTATTTCCAGGATTCACTCCTTGAAGCTATACTGGCCTTGCCCCATTGGCTCCTCTCCAGTCCTCATTCCAGCCATAAGGTCACCTTTGAAAGTGGGGGCCAGGGATTGGGCAGCAGTCCAAGATGATGACAGAAAGAGAAGGGAAGCTGTGAGAACCATTTCAGCCAGGCAGGGAGGCCTGGGGAGGATGTGGAGGGAGGGCACAATATACATCAACACTGAGGACATGTGATGGGGCAGTCTTCAGTCCTGTGTTCTAAGTCAAACAATGTCACTCCTTTATTTGGCATAATGGGGACTCAGGGTTATTATTATTAATTTTTTAAATTGAGACTGAGTCTTGCTCGGTTGCCTGAAGTGCAGTGGCACCATCTCAGCTCACTGCAACCTCTGCCTCCCAGGTTCAAGTGATCCTCTTGCCCCAGCCTCCTGAGTAGCAGGGACTGCGGGCTGTGCCACCACGCCTGGCTAATTTTTTTTTTTTGTATTTTTAGTAGAGATGGGGTTTCACCATGTTGGCCAGGCTGGTATCGAACTTCTGACATCAAGTGATCTGCCCATTTCAGCCCCCCAAAGTGCTGGGATTACAGGCATGAGCTGCCACACCCGGTCTCAAAGTTATTTTGATAATGAAGCATAATCACTGCTTTGGGTGTTGAAATTTTGTAAACACATTTGTACCATTTCTCCATAGACATTTAAAAGAATATATTTCCAAAATAAAGGAAGCTGGGAGCAGTTGGGACAGTGTCCATAATACATATTAATGTGCCAGCTGTGGAAAACAAATCCTATGGAAAACGTTCCTGTTTTTAAAAACATTTTATCCTTTTTATGACGACTTAGGGTACCCATGAAGAACATGTAGTGAGAGTAGCTATGGACGCCTCCTGGTGAGAAAAGTGAAATGGGCTGGGAAGAATGATTTGCTTTACTTCCCAGTCGCTTTTTTTAAATACTTTCAGACTTTCAACTGTGTCCCAGATAACGAAGTTTTTCAGAAGTCTGAACACTCAACTTGCTATCAGACAGTGGGAGTGTTAACAGCATTGAAGTGATCATATTATGGTTAGCAAAAGATAGGGAGAAGAAAGAAAAACTAGGTGCTTGGCCAACCCCCAGTTTTGATAATGTATCCCTGAATAGCAATAGCTGACTATACAAATTGGGAAAATGTTAGCCTTGTCCTGAATGTGATTTTAAAGATGTTAAACATTCTAATAAATGAGAATGATCCTTTTTTCACTCCACCAAGCAGTCTGTTTCTCCTCTCTGCACAACCAGGTCCTGTTTCAGTTCAGGTTCAGATCTTCACTTCAAAATAATAATGAAGCAAAAGACCCTTGCTTCCTTACTTGTAACTTGAGGCTTTCTACAAAGATGAACTAGGGGATGTTTTGAGTTTCAATGTCTGGAAGTGCTCATCAACAGTGCAAAAAGAAATGAACGCTTTTCTTCTATTATAGACACAATTCTGTATTGTCTATTTTACTTTTCTTGAAGGATACAACTGGAGTCTTTTGTTTGTTTGTAGTTACCATCTTCTGCTTTTCAATTTGCCATTGCTTTTATAAACCCAAGATCTGCACATAACCTGTATCAACAACAACAACAAAAAGGTCTGAGCTGTTTTTCAAACAATCTTGACTGCCGGCTGAAGCAAATACACCATGATGTGGAGTGAGCATAGGACCAGAAATCAGGAGGACTGGAGTCCAGCTCAGGCTTTGCCAATTAACGAGCTTTGTTTCTCAGAGTGAGCTGCTTAACCTCTCGGGGCCCCAGTCTCTGCAGCTGTGGGGATTTGAGGATCAAGTGAGACAATAGATGAGAAAAGGCTAGTAGAGGCATGACAGGTATAGAAGGTGTGAAGTCTATGCTTTCCTTTTCCTTTTTTGGAGGAGTGCCCTTGGCATTTGGGTGGGGGTAGTGGGAAGAAGAGAAAATTTTCCACTATGTAGTGTCTACAGTTAATGCTCAAAGAAGAAGATTGCTAATAGCCACTGGTTCCTAGATTTTCGAGCTTATCTCCCCCATTCTCAGGATCTTGGCTGACTAGAAAACTACATAACTGTGTCACCAACCTACTCTACTTCCCTTTACCTGCAGGCCCATAATGCTCTTTAAAAACAGTATGAACAGTAACACTTTATTTACAATGCTCCACCAGGACTGGAGTCTAGACTTTTGAAGTCAGGAGTCCTCAGGGATTGGTAGTGAGCATGAGAGAAAAAAAATGAAGGGTAAGAATCAGAGGCGTTGGGCTTCATAAAGGAAGTAGGAGAAAGAATGAACTAGAATGTTCTGTGAAGGTAAGAGAGTATGATTGAGGATCACCAAAGGTGACTAGATTAGATTGGTCAATAGCCTGCCTAGATGAACTTGACATTTCCATCAAAAATGGCCTTGGGAGAAGATGTTGGATGAGAAGTCACTTTTCAGCCCTTTGGTTCCTACTTAACATAACCGATAAGTTGTCCAGGAAGACAAATAATGTGATTAAGCCAACTCCTCTTTCGGTGCTAGGCCTCACAGCATGGGACCAGGTGGCGCCAACCAGTCCCCCATCTGCTGTGTTTTGAAAGAGGACAGAGTCATGGTCAAAGCTGTGGCCTGTGCCTGTTCCTCTGAAGAGGGTGCAGCCAGAGCAGACAGGGAGATACCTCAGATATATTTTAAAAATTGTAGTAAAATATACATTGTATAATATTTATCCACATAGCCATTTTAAAAAGTGTACAGTTCAGTAGAACTACATTGACATTCTTTTGTCACAACGCCATTTTCAGTCAGAGAAAAAGGAGAGCAGCTAAATTCCCTTAAATAGAGGAGGTGTACTTCATCATTGCTTCAGATGGCACCCCTTCCATGGATGTTCACATTTCATCACAGATCACTTAGGACAGTGTAAAGGTAGAACCCCAAGAAAGAAACTCCAGTTGTGGTTCAGTGGAATCTGGAAGGAGATATACCTTGAAATGTTTACAGATGTCAGGCAGAGTACAGAGGATGGTGTGCTGGACTTCCTACAACTTTTTAAGTCACATTCTACTCTCATTGCCAGATGTTCTTGGAACCCTGGGGAGGATGGAGGTGGCCATGAATGACTGGATTGCAGTACAAACTCACTGGATTTCCATATACCTGACTCATAAAATGTCTATTCAAGAAAACACTTCAGGTCCTTAGTAAGACAGGGGGTCTCCCCTTGGTTCTTTTTAGTATCTAGGTGTGATCCAGTAGGGGGCTAAAGCTCCAGCAGGCCCAGCACAAGAAAGAATGGAGTTAAAGAACTTGTTAACTTCAATCTTCCTCTTTTAGGACCACCTCTTTAGAGGCACTGTGATCAGGATCAGCTTCTGGAAGAACTGTGGGATTGGTATTTATCTCATTTTCCCCTTGTTGTTCTGAGCTCACCCCTGCTCTCCTCCCTAGTCCCAGTATTCCAAAACTATCTCTTTCCTACTGCTAGAATCGAATGATCTTATTCATTTACATCTAATCTGCTGTTCATCTCAGCAATGATGCAAAGAAGATGTTTTTAATGATGGCTCTCAGACACTGGGTGAGGGAGAGAGGTATGAAAAAGGGCTTGTCCTAGGACAGTCAAATATGATATGGGTAAGGTAACTCTGGTAGTCATAACACTGTGATTAGCTTCTCAAGGACAGGACTTTATTTTTTATTTTTTATCATCACTGCTTCTGGGGTATTGTGGAAGACTGCAACATTCGGCCTAGGAGGGCATCCTCATTTCCATGCCAGCCTCCTATTGCGGGGGATAAGATGGAGGTGAAGATGGGAATAATCAGGACAGGTGGAAGGGGAGAGAAGTCCTTGGGCTGCTTCCCAGGAATCCCTCTGTCCACTGGAAGGCCACCTTAGCAAACACAACACCAAGGGGAATGGCTTAGGGGAGTGAGGGGAGAAATACTAGGATGGGTCCCCTGAGGACTGTAAGAATGGAGTTCCCATTATTTTTCTGCAATCTACTTATAAGTCTATACTAAATCAAGGCCACAGAGAAATGACAAGCCCTGCTTGGAGGTAGCTGCTCTGAAATCAGCCAGATGGGTTAGTCTCCATCCTGTGTCCCAACTATCTGGCACTATCCCAAAGAAGTTTGGGCCTTTCCTCTAGCAAGTCCAGGTGGCTGGTACGTTCAAGATACTCCACCTTTTGATTTTCTCCATCTTCCAATAAGGCAGAATACTGTAGTGCATAGGATATAGGTGCTAGTGCCAGAGTGCATGGGTCCAAATCTATGGTCTTTCACTAACTGAGTGATGTCAAGAGAGTTACTTAACCTCCAAGCCTCCTTTCCCCGCTCTGTATAGTAGACGTAATAAGTAGTATCTACATCCCCAGGGTTGTTGTGAAGATTGAGATGTTAACATAGTGCCTGGCCTAGGGGAATTGTTCAGTAATGGTAGCTACCATTCTGTACTTCCCTCTTATCTTGACTTACAATCCCTCCACTACTATCACTGTTTTTCAGGATGTTGTTCTTATTTTGGCTCCATTTGCCTCATTCCTTGTTAGCATACAAAATATGTCAGGTTTGCTCACCTTAAAAATAACTCTCTTGCCCTTCTTCCCCCCCAGCTATTGCCCTATTCCTATTTTCCCTTTTTGAGTAAAACTCCTCAAATGAACGGTCTACACCCTGGCTCTGTTTCTCACCTTCCAATCTTGTCTCAATCCATGGCAATACAATTTTCAGCTCCACACACCAATAAAACTGCTTTTTCCTGGTCACCAATCACCTATATGTTGTCAAATCTAAAGCTCAATTTTCAGCCTTCATTCTTTGTGACTATTTAGCAGCATTTAATGGAGTTGATGACTCTCCTTGAAATTCATCTTTTGACTTCCATAACACTTCAGTCTTCTGGATTGTCTCTTTCTTCACTAGTCCTTTTTCTTCTCAGTCTCTTTTACTTGTTCCTTCTCATCTCCTCAGCCTCTCAATGTTGAACTGCCCATGGCTTCATCCTGGGACCTTCTCTCTTCTCCATCTTATTCTTTCTCCTTTGATGATGTCAACTAGTCTCAACATGAAAAATAACCCTCACACACATATAAATACCATCTTTAAAATGACGACTCCCAAATTTATATAGTTTTATCCATCAAAACCCCTACTCTTCAGATTTGCATATTTGACTGTCTACTTAACATCTCTACTTGGTTATCTAAACCTATCTCGAAGTTAACAAGTCCAAATTAGAGTTTTTGAGTTCCTTTCCCCAAAATTTGCTCTTCTATGTGAGAAAGAAAAGACAACCCTTAACATCTGGGAACTGATGTAATATTTACATCTAGGCTTCACTCTTCTTAGAAGCTGGCCTGGTATTCTCCTATTGGGCATAAGCAATCTCACAAAACACCAATACCAGAGAAATATAATGGCAAGACATGTCTTTGTGACCGTGATGAAGTAAGAGAAAACAAGAACATTTCATCATGTTATATAAGCACAGACAAAGATAAGTTTAGTGTGAAACACAAAATACCAAACATCCTCCTTTCCTAGCTAATTTGAGTGACTGCTATTGCTCTACAAATTATACATTTAGTCTTTTTGTGTAGCCTTTCCTCCTCTAAATTAGATTTATTAAGAAAATTATAGGATTATCCTTATTGATAGCATTCATTTTTGTAAACGATATTACTACCAACCACCCATTTGCTTATGCCAAAACAGGAGTCTGATTCTGCTCTTTCCCTCATCCTCCTACAGCGAATCTAGGAGCCAAATTCTTTCCATTGTACCTCCAAAATAAATTCTACATATGATCACTTCTCATGATCTCCACTTCTACCACCCTTGTGTATGTCTCCAGCATTTCTTACCTGAACTAGCCTAACACTTCCTAATTGGTCTTCCTGCCTTTACTGTTGCCCCCCAAAACAGAGCAATACTGAAGCATAAAGTAAAACATATCTCTTCTCTATTCATGTTCTAATTGTATGCATAATCCAGTACCCTCCATTGGATTAACCATATGATTAGAACATAATCTCAACTTCTCACCATGATCTATAAGGCCCCTCATGATCTGACCCTTGCTAACTTCCCTAAACCTCACCTCCTGATATTCTTTTCTCCTTGCTTACTAAACTCAACTGACCCTAGTCTTCTTGCTGTTTGTTCCTTGAACACTTCAAGTTCTTTTCTGCCTCAAAGCCTTTGCATGTTCTGTTTACTCTTCTTGGGATGTTCTTTCCTTACATCATCTTATGGCTGTTTCCTTCTCATCATTCAGGACTCAGCTCAGTGGCAATTTCTCAGAGGCCTTCCTTCACCATCCTATCTATAGCTGCTCTTTTTTCCCACTCCCACCCTATTGTCTATCCCGTTGTCCTGTATATTTACTTCATAGCAGGAAACAATGTCTAAAATAATCATTTTTGTTTACTTACTAGTTTATTGTCCGTCTTTCCCATGTAGGCTATAAGTTCCATGAAGGGAGAGATTTTGTGGTCAATTTTTTATTTTTTATTTTTCTATGGTCAATTTTTAACATGTTTGTAACTTTTTTGAGGTATAATTGACGTACAAACAGTGCATACATTTAAAGTGGATGATCAGATGGGTTTTGACATTTGAATATATCTGTGAAACCTCACCAAAATCAAGATAGTCAACCTACCTATCACCCCCCAAAATTACCTTTGTGTCTCCCTCCTGCTGGCCGAATCAATGAACGGGTTTTTGTTTCTGTAGATTAATTTGCATTTTCTACATTTTTACACAAATGTATCATGCAGTATGAACTTTTTTACTCAGCATGCTGATTTTTGAGATTCATCTATATTGTTGTATGTATCAATAGTTCATTTCTTCTTATTTCTGAGTAATTGCAGGTAGGTATCATCATTTGTTTATCCATTCACCTGTCGAAGAATATCTGGGTTTTTGTCAGTTTTTTTTACAATAATAAATAAAGCTTCTATAAATATTTGTGTGCAAGTCTTTGTGTGGACATATATTAAACACAGGGATTTTGTGTGTATGGTTCTTTTCAGTATCCGTTATGCCCAGGTACTTGTGTAATATGTATAAAATATATGGTGGTTAAATATGCGCTGGAGGAATATAGATGAATCTTCCTTTGCAGCCCAAGTCCATGGACAGTTCCATCGCTCCTGTGCCCATCTTAGAATCCTTCACTATCCTGCCTTTTGTCTCATTCTTGTCTTTCCAACATGCGGCCCTGAGTGACCCCTTGAAGGTGGCTGTTTCCACTCTTGGCTTGTTGGAAAAACCCTGCATTGGATTCTTTGCCAATGTGTGCTGTCTAAGCTGGCTTCTCTGGCTGTTCAGCAATCCGTTCATTCCTCGCTTGCTGACTCCCTATCACATTCCCTACAGCAGCTGCTCCAAACTTCCTGCCCTCTCCTCAAGCCCCCAGCCGCATCCCTTCCCTTCATTCTCAGGAGATGACTTCACCTCCTTCATTTCTGAGAAGATTGAGGCCAACCGACAGGAGCTTCTTCGGCTTCCATCTGAGCCATCTCCACACAGCCATCTCAAATGCTTCCGACTCTCAGGAAGATGTGCTCCTTCACCTTGCCATGGTTAAGCTCTCTGCCAGTGTGCTTGATCCTAGCCCCAACTTTATGATGTTAATAACAACAGCAGCAAAATAAATGTATTTAGCTTTTGATATGTGCCAAGCACTTGGCTAAGCACCGAGGAAACAACTCTCACATTTGTTAAAAATAACTACGTCATTAACATGTATCATTTCTACTTTCTCTAAGCTTAAAAACTCATTAACTTTTTTGTAAAAGTACTGTGAATACATAAATACTAAGCACTTTGTGTGCGTTATCTAATTTAATCTTCATAGCAAAATTGTAGGGTAGTACTATTATTTTAACATAAGGAGACAGAGGATGAAGACAGGTAAAGTAACTTACTTTGGGTGATATAGCTAGTAAATGGTAGAGCTAGGATTTGAGCTAAGGTTTAAATCCAGAGCTCTCTTTTCCTCTCTCTCCCTCTCTCTCTCTCTCTCTTCTCTCTCTCTCTCTCTCACTTCTCTCTCTCTCTCTCCCCTTCTCTTTGAATTTCAGAGAAAATTATCTTAATCCTACTTCTCAGTTCATGGCAAATGATCATCCTTAGTCAAAATATAAAGCAATTACAAAGAACAAGTCAAATAAAGGAGAAGAGACCCACACTAGGGAGAAGATACGAAAGATCTTGCCAGACTAAGGAGTTTGGACTTCATCCTATAGCCACTGAATCCCAAATGTTAATAAATATTCTCTGGGGCATTGGTAATAGGGCAGATTTCCAGGCTCCCAACTCAGACCTCCTGGATCAGTCCCTTTGGGGATAGACAAATGCAGAAGTATAAAAGACCAGTTTAGAGGCTGTGACAGTATTCCAGAGGAGAGATTACAGTGGCCTGGACTATGATAGTGGCAATGGAGGTAGAGAGATATGGTCAGTTTTTGGTTGTTGTTGGTTTTTATTGAGACAGGATCTCACTCCGTCACCCAGGCTGGAGTGCCTTTGGAGCGGCGCAATCATGCCTCACTGCAACCTCAAACTCCTCAATTTTTTTTATTGTAGTAAAATACATATAACGCAAAAGGTACCATTAGAACCATTTTAAAGTATACAATTAAGTGGCATTTAGTGTATTCACATGGTATGCAACCATCACCACTATCGATTCCAAAACATTTTCATCATCCAGATTGGAGAATTTTTAAACGTAGAATTGACAGAGTGATGTAACCAATAAGATGGTGAGTGAGAGGGAAGGGTCAAGCCCATTAGGGTTTTCTTTTTCTTTCATCCCACAAGGAGCTGAAAAGTCTTGGGTTTGTTTTTTGTTTTGTTTTGTTTTTTGAGATGGGTTCTTACTATGTTGCACAGGCTGGTCTTGAACTCCTGAGTTCAAGTGATCCTTCTGCCTCAGCCTCCCAAGAAGATGGGTTTATAGGCATGTGCCTGTATGCCTGATATCGTTAGGTTTTGACAGCATGCTGATGTGGGTAGTGATGATATTTGACAGAGATGAGTAATAAGAGGTGGGATAGAAAGAAGGAGACATAAAAGCAGTTATGGACATGGTGAGTTTCTTAGAGATCTTTGGGGAAAGATATAAAGAAATCAGTTGAAGTGGGCCTGTAGTGTAGGTGAAATTTAGGACCTGGGGTCCCAGACTATATAAAAGCAAACACTTGCATGAGGCTTACTGTCTGTCAGACATTGGTTCAAGTGCTCTATATACATGATCTCAATGAATCCTCATGTTACAGATGAGCCAACAGAGGCATAGAGAAACTTGCCAAAGTTACTAGCACATGACAGAGGGGTACTGAAATTCAGGCAGCCTGACTTTAGAGTCAGTGCTCATAGCCATTATGTTATGCCGCCTCTCACTGAGGCATTGCATCTTGAATCTAGGAGAGTGGAGGCAAGGTGGAGGGCAGAGCCTTGAGGAAAATCGACATCTATGGAGAAAGATGTTAGAGAAATTTATTGAAGAAGACAGAGGAGGACAGATAAGAAAGGTAACAGGAAAGAGGAAAAATTGCAGAGGACAAATGAGAGAGTTTCAAGAAGGAGGGAGTATCTGACTCTGAAGACTTGTTGGCAACTGAAGGCTGAGAAGGAGACATTTGATTTGCTGATGACTGTCACTGGTCACCTTCCAGATGGCTGGTTAGTAGGGAACAGGGAAAGCCAGAGGGAAAGGGTTAAGGAGAGAGTTGGTGGTAGGAAAAGAAAATAGCTAGTATGGACTATTTTTCCAGAATGGTGGGCATGAAATAAAAGGAAAATATTATTAATTGATAACTCTTTGGAAGGAATCAGCATGGCATCTTGGATCATGCAGACAGATCAGACTTCCTGTTCTGTCACTTACTTGCTCAGTGACCTTGGGTAAGTGACTTAACTTCCTGGAAGCTCAGTTTCCCCATGATAATATCAGGGCCTACCTATCTCAGAGGGTTGGGAAGTGAGATAATGCATGTAAAATACACATAATTAGTTATTGTTATTAGTCACTCAATAATGCCAATGAATATAGTTCAGGGATTTTGATTGTCCGGGAAACTCCCAAATCCTGCCTCCTCAGGGTCTTTGAGATCAGTAATGACTGGACTGGTAGGTCTCCAACTGTTGCCAATAGGAGAAGTCCTCTTGAGGTCACCTCAGGCTGGAGCCAAGTTGTAGGGTGAAACTCAAATCACAGCAACTTAGTTAAGATAGATGGCCCTTCAACTTGTTGCCTCTGTGCAGTGAACTGGGTAAAGCTTGTGTAAATTCCATATGTAGTGACTGGCCAGAGAAGCAGAGCTTCCCTTTAAAGGAGAAATGAATAATCACATACACTCCTCGACCTGGTTTCTCTGAGCACCTAAGGAAGCAAATAAATGCCTAAAGCTTCTTGGCATTAGATGTTTAAGAAGATTGTCCACTTGTAAGATGGGAAATTCCCTCCTTTCCTCCCTCCTCCTCTACTCTCCTAAACATTACTGAGTTTTTCTTTCAGGATTGGGAATACATTTAAGGATCTTGCAAAACCCCAGAGATCCAGAATCATCTATTTGTTCAGGTGGGTATCTCTATGAGCTGTGAAAAATTTTCCAGAATTTATTGAAGAATAAATTGTATTGATCCCACATCATTCCTTGAAAGTTCATTTTATTTTTTAAAAAGTATCTCTCCTGCCATCTGCTTCTCCACAAATTTTAGTGCATGATGACCCAAAGTCAGATTTTTGGTTATTTGAGATTTTCAAGTTCAAGATCAAGAGAAGTTTGTCAGAGACATGTGTTTCCAGGTGGTGGTGGTGGGGGAATTCCATCAGTGCTCAAGACATACAGCAGCTGTCACGAAGTCAATTTGCTGGGTCTGGCAACTAACTTTAGTACTCGCTTTACAGAGCTACAGAGAACAAGTACGGACTGAATACTCTCTGGGCAATATGTAGGCCCTGGCTCCTAGGAGTTTCTGTCCAAAAGCAACTTACATGGAAAGGGATGTTTTTGCTTCTCCTCTTTTTTAAAGACTTTTTAAAAATCTTTTTTTTTTTAAAAGACTTTTCCTCTTTACTCCACCCCATTTCTTTATCTCCCTCTTTGTTCTTCTATTCATTCCCCTTGAGTCTTTGGAGTAATAACCCACAATTAAAATCTCATTGCTCCCTCAGCTAGGTCAGCCTCAGAACTACTTGCCAATTGGAAAGACCTCTCTTCCATGGCTGAAGTTGCCTGTGTAGTCTGGTGACACTCATCAGGGTTTTCCTAAGTGGAAGTCTGTTTCAGCAGAGAAACTCAAGCAAAATGTCTGGAAGGGGAAACACAGAAGCAAGCATTTTCTGCAGCAGAAGCCTGCCACTGAGCCCTGTCAACTTATCAGTATGGAGGCCCAGGCTTCAGGGCAAAAAGTCTGCTCTCATCTATCTATAGAAAAGCAACATTTCTCCGCCAAGCCCAGGCCCCAGTCCAAATACAATGTGACAGAGCCTACTTTTCATCTTATTTACTCCTATACAGAGCAGAAAGGCCAATCCAAAGGCTGCTCGGGCCTTCTACAATATGCATTCCCACCCTTTGGGAAACAAGAGTTATTTCTGCCTTTGGATACTCTGATGTACACGGTCCTGTAAGATTCAGATGCCTTGTGGCCCTTTTAGCTTGTGACTTTGAGTCACATTTATAGCTATACTCAAGTTTCCATACTTCCTCATCCCTCAAGTGCTCTAGGTAGGTAGCTGGTTCCCTCAGAGAGTTCTCTGCTTGTATCTGAGAATCCCTAAAAATGATGCCTCCCATGTGCTTATGTACTGATCCGTCAGTTGTACTCATTATCCTGCTTTTCTTCTTTTACTCCAGAACCCATTGTCCACACCAGCTATTTTGGCTAGGAGATGTCATAATGAACATACCGGTATCCACGCCTAGGGATCTGTCTGGCACCACATGCTCCTCTGGGAGCCATTGAAGATCGGAGTTATGGACAGAGGCAGGACAAACCATCCTTCTTGTAATTCTTTCTATACTGGGTTAGTGGAGCCCAAAGCCAGGCCTGTTTATGCCTGAAGTCTCATCAAGTTGCAACTGAATTGTCTTATCAGCCTCTGAGCCTCAGCACTCACTGAGAAGCTTACAAAGTCTCTATGAGTTTCAAGAGGGACTTAAACCCAGCCCAGTAGGCCAGGGGGGAACAGGAGGCAGGCCAGTCTTCCAAATCACTTTCCTCTCTTCTCAGAGAAAAGTCTGTTTCCCACAAAAGCAGCACTGTCTCCCCTAAAGCAAGTAATATTTTTTCTTCCCTTCAAGATAGATTTGTAGCAACTTGGCACCACATACACAGCATCTTAGACCTCTCAATTCCAAAGCAAGGTTTTTGCTTTTACAGTTACATTATTAGAAGAAGCAACTTGGAGGACGACCTAGAGTTGAAGAAGTGTGTTTGTGTTTGTTTCTATTTCTTTTTTTTTCCAGATCAATTAAATCAGAAACTGGGAAAGGGGGAGAGACATCATTTTTTAATGATCCCATTGTGATTCTATTTTTTTTCATTTTTTCATTTTTTAAATTATACTTTTTTATGGCTGCATAGTATTCCATGGTTGTATATGTGCCACATTTTCTTTATCTAGTCTATCATTGACGGACATTTGGGTTGGTTCCAAGTCTTTGATATGGCAATATTTTTTAACTAGGTCAGTTTATTCAAAAATTCATTTGGAAAAGAAATCAAGATTAGCCAGGATAAATACAAAGAAAACAATGAAAGGTATACAAACCTTAACAAATATTAAAAAAATAATAAAACCTCAGTAATTAAAACTATGGTACATACATAAACAGTCTAACCAATGAAACAGAAAAGAGACCACAGAAATAGATTTAAGTATACACAAAAATTTAGTACATGGAAAGGGTAGCATCTCAATGGGAAAAGGATGGACTACTTATTTATTTATTTATTCATTCATTTTAGAGACCGGAGCTTACTCCATGACTCGGGCTGGAGTACAGTGGCATGATCATAGCTCACTGCAGTCTACTAGGCCTAAGTGATCCTCCCACCTCAGCCTCCTAAGCAGCTGGGATTACAGGCATGAGCCACTGCACCTGGAAAGATGGGCTATTCAATAAGAGATATCTGGAAAACAGGGTTGTCATCTGGAGAAAAATTGGTTTATTTATATCTCACACTGTATACCAGGATAATTTCCAAATGCATAAATGATTTAAATGTAAACAATAAAAACAAAAAGGCACTAGAATAGAATACATGGGAATTTCTTTATTATCTTGGAATGAGGATGACTTCCTAAGACTCAAAATCAAGAAACCATTTTAAAAGTGAGAAAAATTGACTCCATAAAATAAAAAGAGACTTCAGATTAAAAAGAATACATAAAGCCAAAAGACAACAGAAAATCCCAAAAGGAATTTAAATGACTCTTAACTATGTAAAAAATGCTTGATCTTACACAAAATAATAATAATAATACAAATGAAAACTACATCCAGACATCCTGTTTCACTTATTAGATCAGCAAAATCCAAAAGGTAGTAACACATCTTATTGGGAAAGCCATGGGGAAAATAGGCAGTCTCATAGACAATTGGTGAAAATATACATTGGAATACCTATGGAAGGCATTTTGGCAATATTCATCAAACTTACAAATGCATACAACTTTTGACCTAGCAATTCTACTTCTAAAGTTTTATCTTGTGGATATACTTGTACACAAATGTGAAGTGTACTAGGCTGTTCTATGCAACATATTTTGTAATAGCAAAAGATTGTTTACTCTATAAGTGTCCATCAATAGGGAACTGGTTAAATAAACATGCCATTCAATGGAATGCTATGTGGTTCTCAAAAAGAAAGAGGAGGCATTTTATAAAATGCTAAGGTAGTTGAGCAAGATTTCTAATTTATATACTTTAAATGAAAAAATCTAGGGTAGAACAGTATATATTATATGTTACCTTTCATTTTTAAAAGAGAAGTGAGAAAGTATATTATTTTTTGTTTAATTATTTACAAAATAAATTCTAAAAGAAAATACAAAAAACTAAGAATAGTTACATACTTGGGGTGATGATAAAGACTTGAGTGTATGGGAGATAATGAAAGGAAAACATTTGTGTGTGTGTGCGTGTGTGTGCACTTATGTGTATACACACATATAAACATACATACATATATGCATAATGGAAATGTATTACCAATTCAAATTATATTTTTAAGAGAATAAATTGAGAGTAGAGAGGCACAGAGAAGAAAGTTTTGCCTGAAGATGAAAAAATACATGGTTGCTTTATACTCTGGATATTTAAAAGAAAGCCTTCCTGTGGACTTCAATGAATAATTCTTTCCCTCAAGATGTTAGGTTCTTGGTGTTTAAATGATAACTAAGTTGCAGTAATTAATAAATTTGTTCCCCATAAGGGAAAAAATATTATAATCTGTGATTTCTTTTTTCCTGCAGCTCATTATTTACCCTATGAGAAAACATACAATAAAATAGCACATAGTGAATTTTTGCAATTCTAACAGTGTATAGAGCTATGCATTTGTTGTCAAAAACATACTGAAAGATAATTAAGAATTTATCTCTCAAATTCTGACATAGAGGAAAGAACACTTTATAAGAGGATATGAAGATAGGTGTGAAGATTCTAAAGGTAAATGTGGGTTAATTCTGAAAACTTAAATATTTCTACTTCTGTAAAATTTTACGTTTGTATCTAATTATACTTTCTTTTCTTAAATGGAAGTTTCTCTTCTGGGGGTAATTTTGAAGCCAACATGAAAAGAAAGAAGGATTAGAAAAGAAAGTCTTAACATTTCTATTCCTGAGCAATAATTGGAAAAGAAATGAGTAAATACACATATGTTTTTGTGTGTGGAGCTGGGATGCAGGATATAGTTCATTGGTATAGAAAATATGTCAGTATGTGAAGGAAAGACATTGCCTGCGGCTAAACTGTCAGCGATGAACTACAGCTGGCCTTGGAGGAGAGACAAGTAGAGGTGGAAAGCAAACCCACAGGACCAGGCTGCTGCCATGAGGGGGCATTGTTAGTCTGGGACAGCTTGGTTGCTGCCTTTAGTGAGGGGGAAAATTAGAGTACCTTCCGAGAGCAAGAAAGAAAAGTGGGGAGAATGTTAGGCGTTATTGTACTTCTAGAGTCAGGGTCCTGTCTTCAAAGGGTATCTCCCCTGGCACGAATAATATGAAATTACTTAAAAGCATATGTTTATTTAATAACAAAACCTAATGTGTGAATAAATATGTATTCTACATAAAAGAGAAAATCTCACCAGTCAAAACAAATCACTGCTAAATTTTAATTGCATTGCCTCATACTGTGCTGACAGGAAAAGGCAGAAGGCAGTACATTGCTGTCAAATTATGCCAGAAACTGCCTGATTTCTGTCATAAAAGACAGATTATTTTTTTAATGTGCAATTCAATTATTCAAAGTTCAACATACCTACCATAGTACTCAATAAATGTTGGTTGACAATCATGACTTTCTGTGTTTCAGGTTTGGAATTTGGGGCTATTTTTAAATTAATCTTTTAAATCATAGCAGTTTGTGTTTCACTGTGAGCTTTTGCTTCCTTATTTAATATTTAATGTAATTATTGTCCCTCGATTTTAAGCTGTGGTTATTTTCTGGGTTTGTTCAAGCTCCATTAACAGTTTTGGAATATTGCTCTTTTATTTATTTACCTGAATCAGTATTTCTTATATATATATCCTCAATTTAAAAGGTTAACAAAGTCTCCAAAGATACATCACAGCTCATTTAACCAGGATTTTAAGTGAAATCAAAGGTGGTTTTAGCAGCATGCAATAATCACAGATCTACATTTATCCTACAATATGTTAATGGGTAACTGATTAAGCTGCGGATATCCTAGGAGTCCTCACTATTATTTATATCTGAATCTGCATGAGTTACAACTTCAGCTGTTCCTCTCTTTCAGCATAATGTTTCTCTGTGCGTAGTTCTTACAGAAGTGAAACACACTTGGCCGTTTCATACTATATGTATCTTCTAGATTTATCCCTTGTCACTCTACAATTAGGTTGCAGTAAAATTGGTGTTACATTTACAGTATCTAAATGATGCCACATACTTTAAACTAGAAGTATGAATTACTCTGATCCAATTGAAAACAGAGTCTGGCAAAAGAAAGGGAAGGATAGGATGATCTTTGGAATTCCTCAGTTGCTATTTCTGACCTTTCCCATGTCAACATTTTAAAGGTACTTTCTCTGATTGCACAAAGATAAGTAGCTCCACCAAGATTTGAGGCAGTTTGGAGTAATATAGAGAAACATTTGAAATATAGTCAAAAGGATTATATTCAAGCATTAATCATATAACTGTATCATAAATATATATAATTTTACATGATAAATGCCTACTGTGTGATGTCCACAGTTTGGGGGGATTTCTAAACATTATCTCAAATCCTTGTGATACTGCGAAAAGGACAATTGATAGACGAGGAAACTGAGACTCAGAGAGTCAGATAACTTTTCCCAGAGTGTCACTGTTACAAGGAGTGGCAAAGATTGAAATCCAGACATTTTTCATTATAAAGCCTGAGGTATTGGCACTCAAACCATGTTGTATGAACATGGAATATTACACTATTGACTTCAGAATTTGGGAAGATGCTTTCATTTCTTTAAAACAGGTTTTATGTTTCACCTCCCATCACCCCTCTCAGAACCACCATCAGCCTAATCTTGTTCCCCTTTACCTCACTTATAGATGGTGGCACTGTGAGAAAGCAAAAAGCTTAAGACTCCAGTATATCTGCATTAATATAGTCCCTATTACTTTGAAGAAGGTAGTTACCTTCTCAGAACCTCATTTGCAAAGTGCAGATAAAAGCAAAATGATCAGGATATTAAATGAAATCACATTTGTGGATTGTAGTCCATCTTCAATAATGGTTTCCAGCTTTCCTTCCTTTCTACAACACTTGCCTTGATAGTAAGTATTTGGATCACTAGGTTATCTTCTGCCCCTATCCTCCATTCAACCTGCATCATCATGAAATTAAGTTCTGTAATGAAATGAACCCTTGACCAGCAGTTGTAAATTGGAGTGCTACCTAATTTTTTGAGTTGTGTGACATGCTACATCACTTCTCTGACTGTTCACCAGTTGCAGACACTCCTCTGTAGCGGATACATTCATCAATTTGTTTCTTGGATACTCTTCTAGTAGGAGACAAATTTACATGTGACTCTCAAAACAACCACCACACATTCTCAAGGGTTCCTCATAGCTACTTTCAGCAATTAAGAAACCGGGGCGACTGGGCACAGTGGCTCATGCCTGTAATCCCAGCACTTTGGGAGACCAAGGCAGGCATATCACGAGGTCAGAAGATGGAGACTATTCTGACCAACATGATGAAACCCTGTCTCTACTAAAATACAAAAAATATGCCTAGCATGATGGCACACTTCTGTAGTTCCAGCTATTTAGGAGGCTGAGGCAGGAGAATCGCTTGAACCCAGGAGGCAGAGGTTGCAGTGAGCCGAGATCTCACTATTGCACTCTAGCCTGCCAACAAGAAAAGAAAGAAACCAGGGCACCATGGAGAAGGTCAAGGGTGGGAACTGGGGAGTGGAGTCACAAGAGGAAGCTTCCTCTGCTATTCAGGACTGTCTAGGTTGCAAGACGGCAGAACAATCCAAATCAACTATAAAACATGAACTAACAAAAGGGGAATTTATTATCTCATTAATTAAAGGTGAATGTGTGGCTGGAATAGGAGCTCAAAGGATATCTTTATGACCTTGTTTCTCTCTTGCAGGTCAGCTTCCGTTGGCACAGATCTCAGAATGGTTCTTCCCCATTGGTGCAAAGTAGCCACAGCCATTCTACTCATGCCTTTTCAATTCAATGGAAGCAGAACACTTGTCTCTGCCCTAGCATTCTCAGAATTCATACATTATAACATGCTACGTACTACAAGGAGATTAAGCTTCTGATTAAGTCCACCCTTGAGTCAATTGCTGTGGTCAGGAAAATGGGATACCCCCAGTGGTTTAGGCCTAGATCACATGCTTGACACCTCTACCAGTCATTGAGTCCAGGACAACATGATGTGCTAATTACCTTGGGTCTGGGTCACTAATGCTGTCCTGGAGACAAGGCTCAAGTCCTATTTACACCTAGGAGTGAGGGATTTCACCAAAAATTAGAGATATTAGATACAACCCACGATGCTGTGTATCATTTAAAGATTAGAAATTACTTTGTGGTACCTGGCCAATCCTTTCATTAAGAACAGTCATTCCTTGATTCCAGAACTGTGAGAAAATGAATTTCTGCTATTATTATTTTGTTTTTTAAAAAAAGGACAAAAGTTCTTCCTATGACACCATCCTTGCCCTCTAACTTCCACATCCAGAGAAGGCAGCCTGACAACTTAAATCTGTGTCCAGCTGGTGTCCATATGAAATTCATGTGGAGAAAAGTACATGGGGATGCAATTTCCTAAGTCAGCTCAGGTATTCCTGTTTCCAAAGCCTAGGAGAGCTTTCTGCATGGCCATCTGCAGGGAATCTATCAGGCAGTCCTGTGTGGCCCAGACACCAAGAGACATCAGACAAGAAAGAGAAAAGCCCTTTCTCACCAACTATTTCAGGTTGGTGGAGCCTCAGGGTGGTGAAAATGAGCCAACACTAATGGCTTTGCTTATCAGAAACAGTGACCAAGATAAAAATCTTAATTTTCTATTCCCTAGACCTTGCAGTGCGGTATCATAAATTCATGAATTAAAAATTTTATAAAATCATAGAACAATGGGAAGCTAGGTCTAAAAATGACCCCTCCTTTACCTGATGAAAAAGCAGAGACCCACAGAGGAATAAATTATCACCTAGGATCACACAGCAAGTTGAATGACAGATTCAAAAAAAATCGAATCTAAGTTCTATATTTCAAATCTCCTGGGATAAGAAAACTATAGTTATTTGTATATTTGCATGATGCTTTCATAGTCATAATTATATAAAATTATAATTTATTTTAATTTTAGTATAATCATGTGCCATTCCAGAAATATTTCAGGCTAATTTGTCAACTTTTGTGGTTTCCTGGATCATGAAAGAAGTATAAATTCGAAACCCAAATGCATCCTAAAACTTGGTGCCTTAAAACAACAATTACTTCTTTTTGCTACCTAAAACATAGGTCAAAATTAACAAGTTTCCCTTTGATGTGGAAAGATTTCTTTTTTTTCAAGTTTTCCTTTGGAACAAGCAGATGGCGTTTTGAAGATCCTACCTCTTTGTAAGCTTCTCAGCTGCCACTCTCCACCCGGCATGGACCTAAAGAGTTGCTCCCACATAGTGTCCATCTCCTTCTCTGGTTTCTATTTCCTTTTTAATTTTTGGCCTATGCAATTTTCTTTTACCTTATTTTAATCTCAAGTGTGCATTTGAAAGGCTTTTTACTATATTTAATCAAAAAGTTTAGTTATTTTGTATTGGAAGGATTTATCAGGATTTCAAGTCTGCCCACAGACAATATTTATTTTCACTCTTTTTATTTTAATAAAGTACAGTAATTAATATTAGAATCTACTGGGCATATTTTGTAATTGATTCTTTCCTTTGTAAGGAAAAGGGGATACAGAAGAGTCATGATTAAATTATGTTCATCTGTATTTGGAAAAGCTTAGGAGGCTGAGTCCTAAGAAATCTTGAGGAATTTTGAGGAACCCTTAATAATCTGTGTTGGTTATTTTGAGAATCACATGTTGGTCTGTTGGAAGAGTATCCAAGAAACAAAACTCCACAGGTCTTACTAGGGTACATTTTCTTGCCCCCACCTATCCCCACAGAAATGGGCCTATATCAGATATCCATTGCTATATAACAAAAGACCTCGAAAATCTAGGGGCTGAAACAATTACTTATTTGTACACATTTCTGCAGTTCACAGTTTTAGCTCGGCTTAGCAGTTATGCTGGCCTCACCTGGAGTCACTCAGGTAGCCACTGTCATCAGACAATTGACTTGTAATGGGTGATCTAAGATGTGTAAACCAAAAATAAAATCTTAAGTCCTCCCACTAACTGAACAGACTGGACTCCCTCTTGGCCAAAGGAAGTCCAGAGAAACCTGAAAAACTTAATTCTTGGCCACGACAGGTAGAGAATTCACCCACTACCTGATGTTCATCTCCAATTAAATGATCTAGAGCAGAGGTTCTCAATTTTCAGCATTCACCAAAATCAACCAAAAGGCATGCTAAAACCCTGATCGCTGGGCCCCACCTCCATAGTTTATGATTGAGCAGATCTAAGGCGAGACCTAAGAATTTGAATTTCTACAACATTCCCAGGTGATAATCATACTGGTGGAGGACCACACATTGAAACCACTGACCTAGAGGCACTTCAGTTCAACCTGTCCAAAAACCAACCATTCCTTTTCCAAGACGTTCTTCTTCCTGAATTTCATATAAAGGGAATGGCATGATCCAAGTGGTCAAACTAGAAACCAATTGGAATCAAGGATAATAAGCAGTGGGAATATAGGATCAAGTTGTTCTGGTTACTATTTCTTCCTTCTGTTTTCCCAGATCCTTCAGTCCTCATCAGTGTCATTATCTATTAAACGGAGCCACCTTGTGATAACCTCTAAAACAGTTTTCCTTAAAATTCTTTGATCTCCTCTCCGCTGGCTGAATGAGAGGATTAAGTAATTTTATTATGAATCTGGCCTATTAATAAGAGAGAGCAGAAACAATTTTGCCACTGGAATCAAGATGTGTAATAAAGCCTGGATCCTTTGGTACTTGTGAATGAAGTGTCATAAGATGCCAATATCACACAAGAAGATAGGAGGGCCCTTCCAAGTTTAAAAGTGAAGGTGTCACCAGGGAAACAATTTTTTCTGTTGTTTCTTACAATAGTGCTTCATCTTCTGCCATATTTCAAGGGTCATTACAGTGTTGAGGAGGGGTTAAACCTGGGAGTCTTGCTTTCTTGAATAATACTAGTTTAGACTTACTTTTACAAAGCTTGGCTGGAGACATCCATGTCTTACTGCTCATGATATCTAGCCAAGAAAAATTATACGAATCTCTCAGATTTCATGAACCAGACTGATCTGTAAGTTTCCCAGCACTCTAATGGCTCCAGCAATAGAAAAGGGAGCCCTGGATCACTCTGGGCTATTTCACCAATTTCTCCTTAATTAATCTCCTTGTTTCTACTCCCCACCCGCCAGCTATCTCCTACTGGCCATCAGACTGTTCCATCTAAAACCCAGATCTGATCATGGCTTTCTCCTACTTTAGAATTTATAAGGCTAACCATTACCTACAGGAGAGCACAGCCAAGAGTTTGTGATCATTGTTTAATGGAAGAGAAGTTGTGGCCACAGTAAAAAGACCATTAATTCCATCCGAAGAATTATGGTTTTTAATCATATAGCTAATAAGGAGCCATAGAAGGTTGAAAACAAAGGAATAACGCATGGAATTTGTTATTATTTTCATGCTATTTTCTCTCTGATATTAGCATAAAAGGTTGATTTGGGGTGGAAAGATGGGGCAGCAGAAGACTGGAGACAAGAAAATAGTTTGGAAGCTATTTTGGTAGCAAAAGTAAGAGATGATGAGAAACTGAATAGTATCTTTAAGAAATATTGCTGTTTGGGTTTTGGTGGTGGTGGTAGTTAAATGAATGATCCAATTTTGAAACTATGTAAATCTCAGCTGGCATGATTGTTGGGATGATGAAGATATAATAGCCTGGTTCTTCTCTGCACTCTTGACTGAGATGAGATCATCCAACTAACTACATTAGCATTTCATAAGCTGTTGGGAAAGCTTGGGCCATCAGCTGAGCTGAGCTCCTAAGTCCCCCAACATCCAGGATTAAATCAAATGCATCACAGTGATCAGCATGGCCTTTGGGCTTGTCACACTTAACAGCATTTTTTACCTCTCTGTCCTGAGAATTAGATCTTCCCCATGAAGGCAATCATATGCATTTAACACTGGTATGATAAATTCCTTCTTATTTGGTTTTTAAAATTAAGGGAAGCGAGTAAGCCAGCAATTCCAGGTTGTGTGAGGAAATGTGATAATGACTGGCCTTGTGGGCTCTGGCTTATTTTCTCCTGCCCCTGACTCCAGCACAAAGTTCTCTCTACTGCATGGTGTTACAAGTGAGGTGGTGGGCATCTAAAATCAGTATAGCTGGGCAGAAGAAGCTGAAGTAAAATGTCAGATGGGGAATTTTTTTGTTTTCTCACACTCAAACTATTAAGACAATTTTGTAATATAAAATAAATATGATTAAACATCAAAATATTTGCCCTAAGGCAATTACAGAACACAAAACATAAAAGAATAAAATATTTTAGCACCACCAGCAGAGCTCACAGAGGCCTCACCTACAGTACATGCCTATTAAATATTAGAATATCTAAATCAGGGTTAGAAAATTTATGATAAGTAATTAAGAATATAACCTGAATAAAGCCCGTGGCCCCCTATGGTTCATTATTTGTACTATATAAACTATTTTAAATTTTGCTATGTATCTCAAAAAAATGTCAAAAGGAGATGTACAATTTAATTAAAGTATAAAAATGTTAAACTTCTCTGTCTGCAAGACTGCCTCTCTCAGTGTCCTTCACATAGGGCACAGCTGGTCCTCAAATATTTCTTTCTGTTTTGCTCTCGACATCCAACCCTTCAACATCCTCACTGACACCAAGTGACCATTATCTACAATCTACATATCCCTCACTCTCTCTCAAACTATGGTCCCTTTCAGGTCCTTATTATGCTTTCCCTCGAGCTTCTCTGATTTCTTTAATTTAAAAAGATTATTTGCTTTATTTTTTTTAACCTGGATTCTGTGCAACGAGGAAGAAAATTCTTTCCTCTCAGAAGCAAAAGGCAAAAGGGGAGATTGCAAGAAGCAATACAGTTATCATTTTTGTCCCTGTTATACACTAATATTTTTATCTCTGTTATAGGAGAAACCAAGAGTAATATGAAATATATTATTAATTTTGACATCAGAATTAGACAGTGCTTAGAAACATGAGCTCTAGAATCAGAAAAACCTGTGTTCAGATTCTGGTTCTGCCACTTAGTCCCTTCCTAGGTCTGGGAATCCACATTTGCAAAGTGGCAATAAGGTATATGAGGACTGAATTGGATAATTTATGTAAAGCATTTAATATAGTTCCTGGCAACTTTTATTATAATTATTCATTCTTATCTTGGGGGAAAATAGTCCCTAAGAAACAGGAATTCAGCCCAGAACAGTCCTTCCTACTGGCACAAGACATTTAATAACCCAGAAAACAAGTTACTTCTCCATCCTCTCCCCCAGAAAAGTAAATGCCATTTTCTCCCTATGTCACAAAGTATTTCTGCTTTTCTTGTGGTCACATGGCTCAGCACGGTTCCTGGCAATTCAATACACATCAATGAATTGATTAATGGGCTAGTGAAGCAATGAATATCTCAGGAACCCCAGATGCAAACAAGCTAGCAAAGAGCCTATGAGTATTCCTGGGGACAGAATAAAGTGAGTGCTTCTCTTCAGTTACCCTTGGACCAACTAAATCACAGTTTCTGAATGTGAGTAGCTCTCATGAATTATCTTCCTCATCAATTGGCAAAGTAAGTGGTTCATTTGTTCCTTTGTTGAACATTTTTTGCGCATCCATTGAATGCCAAACATTGTGCTGGGTGCACAGAGGAAAAGACAGGGTTCTAACTTTAGGGATGTTTTCTTCACCATGACAGAGACGATCATAGACAAATATTTCTCAAACTTAAATGTGCAATCAAGTCACCTGGGGAGTCTTAGGAAAATGCAGATTTTGATTGTACAGTTCTAATAAGCTCTCAGATGACATCCACACTGCTTGAACTTTGCTACTCAAAGTTTTAAGCCTCAGTCCAAGAGATGTGTAAGTCATTGATTTAAGGATTCTCGTGCCTGTTGATCCAGTCTAATTAGCTCCCTCATGTTATTTTGTAAAGATTCCCAAGTCATATATAGCTGGGTCCATCTGATAATGTGGCTAGATCTCAAAGGCAAGAATGAGAGATGCCTATGTGAGAATGGCCTTTCATGTTAGAAGGGAGGAATCCAAAAGTATCAAGTTTGTTCGACTTGCTGAAAAACTTTCTGAAATCTCAGCAAATTTCCTATTTTAAATATTTCCGTTTCACTTCCCACACTGCCCTACTGAGGAAGGCTGGAGGTGGAAGAAGACCATATGAACAGCTTGGGTACCATACTGCACACAACAGGTCTCCATGCAAACCAGATCCACCTCTCCTTACCTATGTGACTCGGCACAAATGAGAAACCTCATGTTTTAGTCTCTAAATCTCTAAAATGGGAATGCTTATCATTCCTAGCTCATAGGCATTTTGTATCACATGAGAGGGTCTTCAGAAAGCCCTGAGCACAGGGCCTGCAGTGAACCTTAAATGGTATGTGTCATTATTAGTAGTAGTAAAACCAAGAGCCATAATAAATATTCTTTATTGGTGCTTTGTCAAAGCAAGCTGGAGAAAGATAAATCTAAATTAGAACTATTCTCTTACTCATGTAGTTTTGAATCAGACTCATAATGTTGCATGAACACAGGTGTTTTGTAGTTTGGTCTCTCTGTTAACATGAGAAAAAAAGATGATCAAAAAAGAAGAGAGAAAAAACAATCACTATTGGAAAATGAATGAAGGGCGCCCCCCTCCTTCTCAGCCCTTTTTTTCTTACTCTGACATCTCAGTGTGTTTTTTTCTTTTAGCTGTGAGTTCTGGGATAGGTGATAACTGCCAGTAATAGGATTAGCATTGATTTCTTTAACAAGAACAGAGATGTGGCAGTTCCAGCCATTTCCTGAACTGCCAGCTTTGAAATATCAAAAAAATAGAGAGAAGGAGAAAAAAGAAAAGAAATAAATAAAAAGAAAAAGGAAATCGGCAGGGGGAGGGAATATAGCTTTTAGAGAAAAGGTAGTATGTGTGAATCTGACCATGTGTGTCTGGGCATGGGCATATTGACACCCGTGTGCACAGAGAGGATATAGGAACACTCAGAACACATGTAGATCATGAGAATGTTTTTGTTGTTCCATGATAAAGGATCAAAAGCTTTGTTTCTGTTCTGCTTCAAAAAAAGGTTTTAACATTCATTTGGCTTTCTTTTTCTTTCACTGTGAACACATTTACCAGTTGATCTTTCATAGCTATCCTTGAATCCTGACTTTTTTAACCTTGAAATTCAAACAAAGAAAATAAACGTCTCAGAGAAAGACTGCAGTGGGCCCTGCCAGACTCACTTCCAGAATTCCATTTCTTTGAGACTGCAAGAGACCAAAATACAGGGTTAGGATTTCCAAATATCAGCCAAGTGTCTCCTTACAATGAGCTGGTGGGCCCCCTGCAAGAGGAGACCCAGAGTTTCACATCCTAGTCAGGTGAGTGGGAGTCTGGCCCCTTTTTCAAAGATGCCAAACATAAAGACAAGCAAGGGGTGAGACACTGCCCACTATTTTTCCGGTGCTAGAACCAAAGAGAAAAATGCATCAGGACAAATGGTGGGCTTCATCCACATTCTTTAGCTACTTTGAAAGCCGAAGCAGGCCACTCATAGTGGTTCATGCCTATAATCCCATGGAGGCTAAGGCAGGAGGATCCCTTGTGCCTGGGAGTTCAAGGATGCAGTGAGCTGTGATTGTATCGCTGCACTCCAGTCTGGGCAAGAGAGGGAGACCCTGACTCTAATAAATAAATAAATAAATAAATAAATAAGCAAAACTAATGTAAAGTAGGGTAAGGTCACGATACCAAGTCAACACATCAGTCAGTTGTTGAGGCTCAGAATTTTAGAAGTTGGCAATTTGCTGGAGGAAAGAATCAGAGGAAGGGGTAGTGAAAGATGGTTCTCTTGTCCTGGATGTCTTTTGGGGTTGGATGTATATCAAAATCATTACAGTGAATTTGAAAAGAAAAGGAAACTCACTTTAAGGAAGCAATCCACTAAACCAGTTGATTGAGGATTTTTTATACAGCAAATTATTTTATCAATTATGACATCACTTACGATGATTATTCTTATTAGCTACTATTAATTGAGTAGGAATTATATACCAGGAAGTGTATGAAGTCCTCTGTAATGCACTCATTAGCACTTTTAATCTTCACAAGAAGGTAGAAAACATAAACTTCATCTTACAGATCAAGAAACTTAAGCTCGGCTAAGTTAAATGACTTGCCCAGCATCACACAGCAATGAAGTAACAAAGCCTGCATTTAACCCCAAATCTGAACTATTCCAATTTCTAGTGTCTCTTTAATTCTACTGAGTTGGTAGTTAAAAACTCTCTTGAACCACTATGCCTGTGAAGGTACTACATTTCATTTTCTAAGACACTGTCTAGTGAGAGTTATTTCCCTATATTCATTTATTAATTCACTCACCATCCAATCAACATTATTTGGCCACCTGCTGTATGTCATCAATAGAGCTGGGCCACTGAATTCAAGATGAATTAGTTAAGGTCCCTGAAAAATGCTCAGAGCTACGTAGAGCACACTGACCCAAGACTAGCTCAGACCAGAAAAGAGCTCCCTCACTAAGGAAAAAAGAATACCTTCACAAAAATGAGATTCTACCTAAACTTGAGGCTTGAAAAAGGAATTTGTAGAATATACATGTCATAAGTCATTTCTTAGCTGGCTATAACCAGCAAATTCAAAACTGCCAAAGACAAAAGTCCTACTGCACCATGTATAGATGACACTTTATCAACCAGTTGAATCAAATATTAACTTAAGCAACTATTTCATCAACACAAATTGTTAATTATTTTGTTACTTATTCTTGCCAAAATGATATATATGTTTTTCAAGATACCATATATTCCTTTCTTTCTGATTGTGAAAGTAATGATTGTTCTTCGGAAAAAGAACAGAAAAATTAATATCAGTTAATATATATTACATATACATGAAAATTTAAATTATTCATAATCCTACTACCTAAAGTTATCTATAAACATTTTAGAGTATCTTTTAAGCATATTCCTATATAGTTAGGAATAGATATATTCCTATATCTATTTTCCATAATATTCTATTTATAATATGTGTATGACTTTTTAATGTTTTTACTCATTTCTAACTTCACAATGACTCTTTATCATTTTCCTGGGTGGTTAAACATTCTCTGACAGCATAACTTCTGACTGCTCCCTGCCATCCCACCCACTGTATGCCTATTCCATTTCTTCTCTGTAGAAGATATAGGCAGTTTCCTTTTTGTGCTTGTTGTTTGTAAATTACACTGCAAAGAATCTCTTTGTACATAGATCTTATATGCATCTTTAATTATTTCATAAAGATATATTCCCAAAGGTATTATTACCTCATCAAAAGTTTAAAACCATTTTTAAGTTTTTGGCATACACTATTTCTAAATGTATCTTCAGAAATATAGAATCAATTTAGCCTCCCACAGAAGTGTGTAAGGGTGCCCATCTTCTGCTTCTCACCAATACTGAACATTTCCATTTAAGCCACTTTAAAAGTATTTCCCAATTGAGTAGGCAGAAAATTGTATCTTGTTTTTATTTGCTTATCACTGAATACTGATGAGGTTAGGCATTTTTCAGACATTTATTATCCACTTGTATTTTTTTCTTTTGTCATTTATTCATGTCTTTTGCCCATTTTTCAATTGCTAGGCTTATCTTCTTCTTATTGATTGGTAGGCGTTCCTTACAGATTAAAGCTATTAACCCTTTGTCTGTCAGAGGTGCTGACACAGCCTTAAACACTAGCTCACACATATCATAGTTTCTACTATTTAAAGTTCAACTCAGACTTCCCCAAACTTAAATAAGCCAGCTACACTCTGTGCCTTGGCACTGAAGCATACACAGACTGTTCTTCCTATAGCTCTCCAAGCCTGCACATACACTCTGGAGCATATAGTTATTTGCATCTTAGTTTGCTAATTGTTTCACTTGTTCTAAGCTTGCCCCTATTCTACTCCAACTGTTCCAAAACTGCTTAAAAACTTCATCGAAGATAATAAACTATCCAAATCATCTCTATCTTTTTTCTCTCTCTACTATTTAGCAGTTCTTTTTGTTTTTGTCTTTGTTCTGGTTTGTCCTTGTCTTCACACTGTTCAGTCTCTAGCCTGCATACCAGAGATCATGATTTTCAAACACTCCTCTAGGAATTTGGCTCTGAGTTTTGCTTAATCTACAATTTTAAAGTAGGATCTTCTAAGAATAGCATCAGAGACACAAAAATGTAAGAATGAGCAATGTGAATGATCACTCTCATAAATAATATTCATTTCTTTGTTAGCCTAAATTACACCACCTATGACTCCTCAGAAAAAAAATACCACAAATGTTTTTCTCTCTCATAGAGAAGGAGACAGGAAGATATGAGTGGCAATGCCTCTTGGTGATTATGACTTTCCATGAACTCTCTCTGATCCCCTTGTTAGGGCGACAAATAGAAAGAATGGGAGATGATCCTATTTAATTATGGCCCAATCACTCTGGATTATATAGCTGGAAAAAAAATACAGCTCATCCAGTTAAATTTGAACTTAAAATAAAAAGTAAATAATTTTTAATAGAAGTATGTTTTATACTTATGAAATTCAAATTTAACTGGGTGTTTGATATTTTTAGTTGCTAAATCTGTCAACCCTGCCTTGGAGAAAAGCCTGTTGGGCACTGCAAATTTGTTCAGGAGATACCTATATCAACTTATCCTCTGAGGAAGATTTAATAAGGGAATTTGACTGAAGAGCCAGTTGAGACAGAGGCCATTGGAACTTATGTATTGGATCTATTGGCAAACACTACATTTTAAACAATCTTCTTTTCCTAAAGGGAGAAACTTGTAACAAAATGAAGTACAAGAAAGAGAAGAGAAAAGAGAAGGGAAGGGAAGGGAAGGGAAGGGAAGGGAAGGGGAAGGGGAAGGGGAAGGGGAAGGGGAAGGGGAAGGATAGAAGGAAGGAAGGAAGGAAGGAAGGAGGGAGGAAGGAAGAAAGAGAGAGAGAAAAGAAAGGAAGAAAGAAAGAAAGAAAGAAAGAGAAAGAAAGAAAGAAAAAGAAAGAAAAGAGAAAAGAAAAGAGGGAGCAAGAGAGGGAGGGAGGGAGGGAGGAAGGAAGGAAGGAAGGAAGGAAAAGAAGGCATCCTCAAGGTCCAAAGCAAGACAGGACTATGAAAATAATTTCCTGTAGGACCTAGAATATATTCCTAGAAACTTGTTCAACATTCTTATTGGATGCAAGATTGGACCTCAGTGGAAGAGGAACAGAAACTCATGACACACAAATGAATCCAGAAGGGATAAAAATGGAGACAGGTGACGTGAGGAATTACTGAAAAGGTACCAAAAATTAATTAGCAGCATTTTCTCCTTTGACACAATAAAAAGTAGAACTATTTATTTTAAAATATTAAATTATCCATATACAAAGAAAACTTGAGAGGCTCTCTCAGAATGTGAAGGAAACACAAAAATTTTACATTTAAATTTTAAAAAGAAAAAATAACTAAAAGAGTTATAAATGGATTGTTTATAACACAAAGGATAAATGTTTGAGAGGATGGATACCCCACCATCCATGATGTGATTATTACACATTGCATGTCTATGTTAAAGCATTTCATGTACCCCATAAATGTATATACCTACTATGTACCCACAAAAATTAAAAATAAAAATTTAAAGAATGTAGAGGAAACAGAAAAAATAAAAGAAAATGACTATTGCTTTGAAGCCATAAATTGAATAAGCAACATTAAAATTATAAGTGTTATGGGAATAATAGGAGCAACTAATATAAAAATAGAGTTGAAGTTTCTGGTTTCAGGTAAGATGAAGCAAGCACTCTCTACCTTGTTCTCCCACTGAATGCAGCTTTAAAACCTGGACAATTGCATGGAGAAGCTATTTAAAAACTAAACAGTAGCAGACTGACCAGAATTCAAAGTATCACTGAAGAAGCAGCGAAGTTATCTTTTTGTTCCACTGATTTCCCCCGATCTGATCTCAGTTTAGCCCAAAACCTAGAAGTGGACACTCAAGTACTGAGAAATCTCCATGAGTAGCTCTCTAGTTCTGGCTCCAGGAGTGGGAAAGGGAACTCTCAATGTTCAGATAGAATGTGGAAATCCCTGCTTTCTTTTTCCTTTTTCTATTCTTGAGCATCCCTGCCGCCAGGTAAGCCCATGTTGGCAGCAGCAAAGGCAGCAACAGAAGTCCTCAGGAGCCAAAACCAAGAGGAGGAGAATCTTCTCCTTCCAGTGGTGCTGTGTTCCCAAGATGATGAGGCAAACTCCCAGTATCAGAGGAAGGCAGCAGGCAGTGTAACTAAAGTCCCAGCTTTCTGGGTGTAGGACTGAAAAAAGGAGCCTGAGAGAACAAGAAAGTACCAGGAAGGTGGTCAAGACAGAGGAGCTTGGGAAAGCAAATCCATATAGTTGCTCACCTCTAAGTATGCTTGGATCTAATTCTAAACAGTATATCAAAGAATTTGGGAATTGGACAGATAGACCATCATGTAGACTTCAGATTAGCCTCTGGGTGGCACACACTTAGGTCAAATTCAACAAGTATCACTAAAGGCACTTTAACAACTATTGAAACCACAACCTACAGAAGGTAGATTGGAACTAACAGCCTGAACCTATCCGGATTCATTGCCTGCTAGAATAAAATACTGACAATCTCCATAGGATTTAAGAAGACTCAGAGTCTTACATTCAAAACATCTAGGATACAATGCAAAATTACTCAGCATATGATAAACAAGGAAAATCTCAAAGAAAAGACAAAGGCACCAACATTAAGATGACACAGATGTTGGAAATATCTGACAAAGCCTTTAAAGCAGCTGCTTTATATTTTTAAAAAAAGAATCTCCAAAAACCAAACATAGTTTTCCTTGAAAAAAATGGAAAAATACAAAGTCTCACAAAAAAAAAAAAAAAAAAAACAAGATACAAAGAAAAGCCAAATGAAAATTTTATAATTTAAAAATAATATAACTGAAATTAAAAACTCACTGGGTGGGTTCAATAGCAGTATGGAGATGACAGAGTAAAGGGTCATCAAACTTGAAGACAGTCCAATAGAAATTATCTAATTGGAACAACAAAGAGAAAAAATGATTTTAAAAAGTAAAGAGAACCTCAGGAGATTTGGGACAATAATAAAATGTCCCAGAGGAGAGGAGAAAGAGTGAAGTCCTAATAAAGGAATCAAAGTAAACCAAATAAATGAAGAGACACACCATATTAATGGGTTGGAAGACTCAAATAATAAGGATGGCAATCCTCCCCCCAAGTGATCTATGGCTTTAACACAATTATGATCAAAATCCCAGTAGTCATCTTTGTAAATATAGATAAGCCAACTCTAAATATATACAAAAAGGCAAATAAATCAGAACAAATTTTAATAATTTTTTAAAAAAATAATGAATCTGAAGGACTCATACCAGCCAATTTTAAGACTTGATACAAAGCTAGAGAAGTCAAGACAGTGCAGTAGTGGCAAAGAGATAAACATATAGCTCAATTGAACTGACTAAAAAGTCCAGGAATACACTCAAACAAATAAGCTAAATTGCTCTGGTCCCACCTAACAAATCTTAAAAACGAGACCTCAAAAGAACAAACTGTTTAATATAACTTATCTAAATCCCAGAACAAAATTTAAGAATATGTCTAACACCAAACAAGATAAAATACATAATGTCTGTCATCAAATCAAAAATTACTATGCATGAAAAGGAAAAATTATCATGTAGGCAGGAAAATACAACTCAAATGAGGAGAAAAATTAATCATTCGACACCAGTTTATACTGGTCATACATCCTGGAGTTAGTAATAAAATGCATTAAAATGGTTTTTATTCTATGCATCAAAAACCTAACTATAAACATAGAGGATTTTTTTTAAAGATCCAAATCAGATTTCTGAAGATAATAACTACAATGTCTAAGATCACGGAGAGAGAGAGAGAGGTGGGGGTGGAGATCAACTGCAGAAGAAAAGATTAGTAGGCTTAAAAATATAACAGTAAAAACTATTCCAAATGAGTACAAAGAGAAAATAATAATAATTTTAAAATGGCCTCAGTGAGCCAAAAGACACATTCAACAGCCTATTCATATGTATAATTGGAGTCCCTCAAGATGGGAGTGGGAGAAGAAAAAATATTGAAAACAAAGAGTCTGAAAATGTTCCAGATTTGATAAAAACTATAAACCCACACATAAAAAGCTCAGTAAATGCAAGCACAAGAAACATGAAGAAAACTACATTAAGTCACTTCATAATCAGATTCTGAAAATTAGTCGTAAAGAGAAGTCTTCTTTTAAAAAGCCAGAAGAAGAAAAAAATCACATACAGAGGAATAAAAATAAGGATGACAGCAGATTTCTAACAGAAACAATATAAGCAACAAGATACTGCATCAATCTTTAAAGTACTAAAGGAAAATAAATCAACATAGAATCCTATATCCAGCAAGAATAACTTTCAAAAAAAAGTGGATTCGAAAAAAAAGGTAAATAGGGAAAACAAATTGCTGAGGAAAAAAATAAAAGCTGAAAGAATTAATTGCCAACAGACCTGCAATACCAAAAAATAAATTGTGAAGAAATCCTTTACACAGAAAGAAAATTAACTACATGGAAAGATGAATCTATAAAAGAAATAAAGCACATATGTCCACACAAATATTTATATATAAATGTTCATAGTAGTTTTATTTGTAATAGTTGAGAACTAGAAACAACCCAAATTTCCATTGGCAGGGGAATAGATGAATACACACTGATATATTTATACAATGAAATACTACTTATAAGTAAAAAGAAATGAACTAGTGATACATGCAACCACATGAATGAATCTCAAAATAATCATGCTAAGTGAAAGAATTAAGACAACAAGGCTGGGCACGGCGGCTTATGCCTGAAATCCCAGCACTTTGGGAGGCTGAGGCACTAGGATGATGAGGTCAGGAGTTCGAGAGCAGCCTGGCCAACAGGATGAAATCCCATCTCTACCAAAAATACAAAAAAATTAGCTGGGCCTGGTGGCACACGCCTGTAATCCTAGCTACTCAGGAGGCTGAGGCAGGAGAATTGCTTGAACCCAAGAGGCAGAGGTTGCAGTGAGCTGAGATCACACCACTGCACTCCAGCCTGAGTGACAGAGTGAGACTCCATCTCAAAAAAAAAAAAGAATCGAGACAACAAAAGAGTAAATACTATATAATTGCATTCTAGATAATATAACTGATCTGACTGGAGCTGGGGGCAGGGTGAGTTAGGGAGGGATGAAAAAGAGAAATCTAAAATTGCCAGAAAGAAACATTTGGAGGAGAGAGATATAGTCATTATTTTCATTGTGGTGATGGTTTCATAGATATATGCATATGTCAAACTTATCAAATTGTGAGCTTTAAATGTGTGCAGTTTATTGTATGCCAATTAACCTCAACAAAGCTAGTTTTAAAAAGAGGGAGAGGTCTGATATTTCCCACTGAGTGGTGAATTCTTAGTCTTTTCCATTTAACAAAAAACTGACATTGAGATCATCAAAATTTGCCCTGAAGATGTAGACATGTCATTTTGCAAGTTCCCTGGCAAAGAAAATGACTGTTCTATGCAGTTATGCTTTTTAAAAAGGTAGTGAAGGGGGAAAACATTTTATTCAGTAATTTTTCAGGTATAGAATCTCAACTGTATAACTATGGTACTCATTTTTAACCAAGTTGTTAACTAAAATAGATCACTAGCTAAACTTTTCATAATTATGAAGCATAACAAAAGTCTATCTACACCCTGGAACAAATTTGTGTTAGAATACATTATTAGACCCCTTCTATCTAGGATTAAATAGAGGCTCAGAGAGGCTGAGTTGGCAAGTTAGCCTAAGATCACACAGCTGGTAAATGGCAGAGTCAGAACTCTTATATAGGCCTGCATATTCAGAACTATCATTTCCTACACAACAAATTGCTGACTTTCCCTACTGATTAGAATCTTTCCTCTAAGACCTGGGATAGCAAGGCCATCACCTTTGGCCAAGCATTTCAGTATGCTCACTGAAGTTTTATGTTCCTGGCATTCATAGGGGAACAATTAATCCACTACTTCTTTCATAGTAAATATAGTTGTGCCTCATTTGACTCCACTTCTAAATGTATCCCAAGTCAGTTCTCTTCTCTCTGTCTCCAGTATACTACCCCAGTTCAAGTATAATCATCACTTGCCTGGATGACTTATCTTTGTCTATGATATGAGTTGCATGTTTTTTTCCTAATTGATCATTTGTCTTTTTTTTTTTTTCAAGATGGAGTTTCCCTCTTGTCGCCCAGGATGGAGTGCAATGGCGCGATCTCAGCTCACAGCAACCTCTACCTCCCTGGTTCAAGCAATTCTCCTATAATCCCAGCCACTCAGCCACCTGAGTGGCTGGGATTATAGGCGCCCACCAACACACTCAGCTAATTTTTGTATTATTTGTAGAGACGGGGTTTCACCATGTTGATCAGGCTGTTCTCAAACACCTGACCTCAGGTGATTCGCCCACCCCAGCCTCCCAAAGTGCTGACGTTACAAGACATGAGCCACTGTGCCCCGCCTGTCATTTGTCTTTAAACTTCCTATGTTTTAGAGTTTTATTTCCTTCTTTTCATCTACAAGTATTTTATTCTTACACAGTCAAATTTATCAATATTTTCTATTGTGGCTTTTGTACTTCAAGTCATATTTAGGAAAATCTTCCCTAATTGTTGATTTTGAATATATAAACCTGCAAGTCTGAACAGAATCTCAAAAGGGCATTCCATTTGTTACAGACAAATTTCAAAGTGTGTCACACTGCATCAGCACTATCACATGTAAGTAAAGCTGGCTCCACAGTGGCAACACCAGGCTGCTACCCCAACATATGCTCTAAGTTATCCCCAAAGTTGGATGTTTACATACAGCTCATGTTTTAAGACTTCTTAACACACAGAGCTGCTCCAAAGGATACACCTATATTCCAGCATCTCAACCTTCAAACTAAACTTTAAAAAACAATTCTCAAAATCCAGTAGATTCTATAGAGTATGATTCTTGTGTCTAGATGATCAAACCTTAAGCCACCATCATAAATCTTTGACTTTAAAGGTACTTCAAAATACTTGAATACATAGGCATTTGTCTATAACCAAAAAATCCCATTATTATTAAGTACATCAATTTTAAAATTTTCTAAATCCTGAACAAAATAATTAATAGCTATATCACCCAGGCTAGAGTACAGTGGCTATTCACAGGTGTAGTTATAGTGCACTACAGCCTTGTACTCCTGGCCACAAGCAATCCTCTCACTTTAGCCTCCTGAGTAGCTGCTTTTAGAGATGCAGGCCACCATGCCCAGAAAATCATATTTTATTTAGTATATTATTTGTTGACTGATAAATTAATATTGCTAATATTTGGACTGGAGAATTTAGATCCAATTAGAAAGAGATATAAGATACTGTATTTAATTTCATCGTGACAGGCATGTGTCTTCCACTCCTCTGTGCACTCCACATGAGCGCTCTCCTCTATCATAGCACTGAACATGCTCTACTGTCATGAGTTTACGTCCTGTAAACTCCCCACTCTAGACTGTGAGTTCCTTGCAAGTAGATCTATAGTTGTTTTTTCTTTGTATCTTCAGTTTTGCACAGAGTATTTTATAACGTAGGTACTTAGTAAACTTAGTATTCTTAGTAGCTAAGAATAACCGACTGAGCACAGGTGTGGGGGGAGAAGAAATGTCACAATTCAATTTAATCCTTTCAACAAGAAACCTGGTAAACAACATTCTCTTTTGCACTAGCACTTGGGTACTACCACCTCTCTCCACATACATAAGTATACACATTTGCACATAGGCTAACAGGTCAGCCCTTGCTGGGGACATTACATTTTAGAATATTAGGTAGCCATTTAGTAAATGACAACTTCTGATGTCCTAAACTTCCAGGAAGAGTTAGTATACCTCAAAGAAATAATCAGTGTAACCTTCCAACCAGTAAAATCAAGTCCCTTATATTCTGTTTAATTTCCTAGGAGTTTTTATATACATATATATGTTCAATACACATAGCCCCTCACACATATACCAGCACTATATTTTTTTACAACATAGGGTTTTCTAGGATTGAGTAGTTTTAAACAACAGTATTTTATTATTTTAAGCACACTCACTGTGGAAACATTCTTGGGGCTCACAGCTTCTGCTATTGGAACATTTGTTTTTTATTCTGAATATTTCAGCACATCTATTTACCTGGCACTATATTTAGTACCACAGTGCCAAGATGGCATATATAAAGATTCAATTGCAATTCCCATCTGATGTCCCTTCCCTCTCCTTTTTACCCCCTTTTTTATGTCCACACTCTGAATTCAGCACAAAGTTGGTGTGTTTAATTTAAAAAGAAGTAAAACGCTCCAGGAGACGCCTCGGACCACTGCAAATCACCTGCTTTATAGAGGCAGTAAAATTGTGTATCGGATTAGAAGTGATGCTGATCTGAAATTTATGATAACTTTTAATGGCATTATAATTTTTTTCCCTGTGCGCTCCATAACTGCGTCGTTTCAATGCACAGTGCAGTGAGATGAAATTTGTAAGGGAAGAACATTACCCAGGCAAGCCCAGGGAAAAAAAAAAAAAGCCAGTGGAATAATGTAACAGCCCCACAGAGGCAGATGCAAGCTATTCTTTCCATGCACTACGGAAAGGCAGAGGCACAAGCTCCAAAACGACTCTTTGAAATTAAAGTCAACCCAAGGCCCAGAATTTGTTGATAAAACTAGGAAATGTGGCAGAAACAACCTCCAAAGAAACTTAGCGTAGATGTCTTCCTACCACTTCTGGTACTCTTCATATCTTTCAGCTGAGAGATTCCCACTTGGGCATCTTGAAGTAGTTTTCTAGAACAAACGGCTCTCCCCTAGCCTAGGTTTATTGCATAATTTTCTTTGGGACAGTTTAACTCCCCTTTTGTTCCAAAAGAGCATGAAGGGACATTCTTGGTGTCACAGACTGAAAAGACTCGTAAAGCACTGAGAAGTGCAACCAAGAAAATGATGGTGAAAGAGAGAAAAGAGGGACTCAGTAACAGAGGGAGAGAAAAAAGTAGGAGAACACAGAACAATGATGTTCGTATTAAGCTTTAATTTAAAATATGAGAGAAAGTATCTCCAGAAAAGCCATCAAAGGGTAAGCCTTCCTTTCAATGCCAAATCCCCTCTTCAACTCGTTTCTTCAGGGGTTATCCAGCCTCCACTTGAATACTTCCAAAAACAAGAGGCTCACTACCAATCAAGGCAGTTCCCAAATTTATTTATAAATTTATTAAATATATTTGGCATAGTGCTGGACACTGTGTTATGCTTTTATTGAAATATTTTTTAAAGATCTTTTAAACAGTAGTATGTATTATTGTTTTCTGATTAGAGAAACAATATAGGTTTAGTGTAGAAAATTAAATCTCCAAAATGTATTATACAAAGATTCATCTATGTTGTATTCCTGCCAAAAATGTTTAACATTAATCTAATAATGACAACAAAATCTGAAAATTTATTAGAAAGGACTGCTTTGAACACTCCAAAAATGTCAACATTATGAAAGAAAAAAATGGTAGGACTATTTTAAATGAATTTAGACACATGACAATAATTGTAATACATGAAACTCAATTAGCTCTTCAATGAAAATTAAAAGGTTACAATGGACATTTGGGGAACCATTGGAGAATCTGAAAATAGTTCTTAGATAAAATTACTAGATCAATATTAAATTTTTGGTTGTGATAGTGTTACTGTGGCTTAGTAGGGATATGAACTTCTTCTTAGACACACATGCTAAAAGATTAAGGGGTGAAATGTCGGGTCTGCACATTACTTCCAAACAGTGAAGCAAAGGCAGATAAGGCCAACACCACAATGTGTCCACAACCAGTGAATCTGGGTGAAGAGTTAACAGGGGTTCATTATCTGTCAACATTTATAGCTTAGAATTTTTTCAAAATAAGAAGGTGGGGGGGTAAACATCTAAAAAAAATAATGCTGGTTATCTCTGGATAGAGTGTGTTAATGTTCTTTCTTATCTTACTCTGTATTTTTCCAAATATTTATGTAATAAGAAAGTCCTTGTTTTATATTGGATAAAAATATGTCTATCTATGCAATTTCCTCTAACTGTGATCAAGGCAGCAGGATGATGCCCCAGAAAGGGTAGGGCATGAAGCATCAGAAGGCCAAGTTCTTGCCCAGGACTTTGCATTTTGGGCTTGTTTCTTCATATGTACAGTCATCCCACTCTGTAGGGTTTTGGTGAGGCTCACAATGGAAAACAAAAAAGAGTAAACTCTTACTTTGAAAAAGTGATTCTTTTTTAGACTGTTGCACTAATTTTCCTCAGTAACAGAGCTATTCATTTCTTAAACTTCTTACTCCACAAAGTTTCTTTTTTAAGGAGCATTTTTTTCTGTTGCCTTGAGCATATTTTCCCTAGAGCTTTTGACCAGAATTGAGTTCAGAGGAGCAGATCCTCTCACAGCTGACTCTACTCCCTCAGAGATTAAATTGCAGATTATGCCAAGAGTTTAACAGACATCCAGTTCCCAGTAAAGGTAGGGAAGCCTGCGACCCTGCACTTACTGGCCTCAGATCCCATATTTCAAGCCTTAGCCCTGCAGACTTTGTTTCACTGGCTGTGCAGTGTTGGCTATAAAAGCTCTGCTCCTCTCTCCTGAGGAAGGAACTCACCTGGAAGGTCCTCTTCAGTTTGCCCAGGATTTCTTGGAGGAGTAGGCTTTCTTAAGAAACTGCAAGGCTCTGCCTCTTCCTTTTCTCAATGCCATCTGGTTCCATCAATCCTGTAGCACTAAGCAACAGGTCTCAACTATGTCTAGTGGAATGCCTTTACTCTTCTGTGTTAAATGCGTGTGTTTCTTCTCTTGCCCAGGCCCTACAAAAACTGTGTTTTCCAATCCATTTTCCAGAGAATTCAAATAATAGAAAATAAGAATATTTCACAGCTAAGGGACATTTTGGTCATCTGGCCCTACTCCTTCATTTTAAAGAAGTGAAGTGAAACGAAGACCCAGAGAGGGAAAATCAGTTATCCAAGGTTATTTAACAAATTCATTGTAAAACCTGAGTTAAAACTGTATATATGACTCCCCATCATATACTCCTTCCATTGAACCATGTTGCGTTTTCCTTAGGGATTATACACACAGTCCTTCTGAGTATTCCAAGCTTGCCTCGGTGTTCTCTCTCTCTCCCAGTACTCAGGCTGAACGTCTCTATAGCAAATCTATGGGTCATTAATTAAACACAGCCTTAGAATATGTTCTTGGTCATTATCCATCAGTTCCCAAATGAGTTGGGAAAGCAAACTCTTCTCTTTGATATCATCTGTAATTTCTTCTTCAGCAACCATGGCCTCTTTTCTTTTACCAGACCAACATTGAAGAAGAAAATACTCTCTCTATTCCCAAGACTTTCAACTTCCCACCCAGAATCTGCAAATCCTTTTGAACACCCTGTTTCTCCTTTCTTCTTCCCAAAATGTCTTTCCATCTCACAGCTTCCACCTGGTATTTCTCTTTATTCTTACCTATTACATGTTCTGGAAGACTTCAAATACCTCCTCAAATGAAACTGACCTTTAGAACTTAACTGTAGCATTTCTTTTTTTTGTTGTTGTTGTTGTTATTGTTGTTGTTGAGACAGAGTCTCGCTCTGTGGCCAGGCTGGAGTGAAGTGATGCCATCTTGACTCACTGCAACCTCCGCCTCCTGGGTTCAAGCAATTCTCCTGCCTCAGCCTCCCCAGTAGCTGGGACTACAGTTGTGCACCACCACGCCCAGCTAATTTTTGTATTTTTAGGAGAGACAGGGTTTCACCATGACAGTCTTGATCTCTTGACCTCATGATCCGCCTGCCTCAGCCCCCCAAAGTGCTGGGATTACAGGCATGAGCCACCACGCCAGACCTGTGACATTTCTAAACCTCCATTATAACATCAGTAACAGATTTTCTTCTTCTGCAATTTTTGGTTTTATGTCTTTTTAACCCTGAACACCTTGAAGGCAAAATTGCTACCTTATTTGCTTTTGTCTCCCCAGCTCCTGGCACATAATGGGGGGTAAATTATTATTTGGGAATGAAGGCATGCAAATCAGAAGACTTGGAAGGTGATGTGTGTTTATATCCTAGAAGGCAGCCCACCTCCAACTGAACCACATCCAGGTGCACAAGCCACTGCCCTCGTGTCCTCCTCAATCTGTAAGACACACCATTTCCCTGGAGTATATAGATTCCTGTCACCCAGTGCCTGCCTAGTGTTCCATATGCCTCTGAAAGGGTGTTATCATCAGAGGGGCCAAATTCACTCTCTTTGCAAAGAATCTCACACCTGTGTTGCTCTAATGGTACAGAACTCCTTTCTCCACTGTCATGTGTCACCATCACTGATATTGATTTCCCTTCATCCTTACAGACTCTGTTTCTTTCTAACTTTCTTATGCAATCTTATCTACCATCCCCTCTGGGAAGGCATCATTTATATCTTTAATACTCCACCACAGAGAGAGATGTTCTTTAGCAGTGAGGCCAACTTGGGCTGCTCACAGCAGACGTAACTGAGGAGGAAAATGCACTCAGCTGGCTTCATCCACTTGCCCGCTGTATGACCTTTGTTAAGTTCTTTAAACTCTCTGTACTTCAGCTCCCTTTTCTATAAAGTGTTTTTATTTTGGTTGCTATGAGCATTGAAAAAGTAGTGCATGTAAAATTATTAGCACAATACCTGGCACATAATGATTGCAAAATAAATGTTCACTTTTACTGCTGTTGTCACCCTAAACAGAAGACAAAGGTAGCAGGCAGCCTGCTAATTCCCAAAAACATTTTTTTGCTGCCCTCATTTTCTAATGCTCTTCATAAACCTTAGATATATTCTTGAAAAATTGTGTTTTTAGCCACAACTCAGGGTTTTTCTTTTTTAAAAGTCATCTTATCTCCTCCTGTTCACTTAGCTACTATCATCTTCTAACCTGCTGGGGGAGATTCCTTCCTCAACCAAAGATGTTTTCCTGAGTCTGCCCAACAGGGAAAGTAAGGTAGAACAGGGAGGAGAAAGTGGTTCCAAATTGTAAAAGACAATTCGAAAGAGACAGTTCTGTTGTGACCAAGAGTGCCAACACATTCAACCTCCACTGCCCCTCCGCTGGTCCTGGACCAGAGCAAAAATGACCTTCCAGGTGCCTCAGTATCTCTTCCAAGCAACACCACAACTCCAGTACTGAAAACCTCCTTGTCCAGGCCCTTAAGGGCTTCCCTGGAGACTAGTTAATGATGAGCCTGTAACTTGGGTTTACTTTGAATCACTCCTCTTAACCTAATTATATGCCTAGGGGGAAATTCATGTATTTGATCAAGTTTTGCCAGTATCTTCTTTGTCTAACCCCATTAGTCTCATTGATAGGAAGGTTCCTAAAGCAATTAAAGCTAGTGCTATCCCCTGAGGGCGCTGGAATAAATATCCCTTCCCCACTCTTCTCAGAGCCTGGTTATCCCCTGTGACTGTCAGAAGCAGGGCTGTGCAGAGAGACCTTCATAGAGGCACAGCGCCCTTTGGTGCCAGCAAATTGGATCTGAACTCTTTGTTACAATTAATAGTGTTCAGAAACTAGGATATCTCAGCTAAGAAATGTGGAAGGAAGGCTGCTGTGTTTTTGTCTTGGTGATATTGTTCTTCACAATTCGCTCTGCCAGGTGTTCACTTCACATACTATTACATTTTATTCAATCCTGTTGCTATCCCTATCCACCTAGAACTCCAGTGACCCACAAAATGCCTTCAAAGTCATTGGCCCATTTCGGAAGTCTCTAGTAGCCTATTAGAAACATCAGTGCACACTCAACAAGCAGCCAGATCCAAATGCGCTGAGGCTTAACCTCATTAGAATGTTTCCACAACACAGGGTCAAACTTATCTTGTCACAGACTTTCTTCCTCTCACCAATCACTGAGAAACCATTTTCTTTCTAATTAATTTCATCTAGAAGAAACCCGCACAAATGTCAGTGCAACAAATTAAGACTTATTGATTATTGACTTTTTAAAAATAGTTAATGGTTCTGTCCAAAGATGGAATATTTTAGGGACATCAGCAAGACATTTTAGCTTAGTCTGGTTTTGGTTTTTTGAACAATGAAAATAATGTTGCAAGCATCTTCCATAGCCTTATCTCTCATTTTTCATCTGTAACTTTATGCTTTTTTGTAGTCACAAAATATAAATAACTAGAAAACTGTATCTTACAGTTTAACGAGAGAACAAATGCTACTCTGGCATTTATATTTCACATATGGTGCTCTGATGGTTGTCCATTCTTGTTCACCCCTTTCTTCTCCCTTCAAACATTAATAGAATGTTTAATGTGTTCACCATAATTGTTGCTAGCAAAAAAGAAAAAAGTTAAAACTCAAGTTATCAGAAAACTTGTTTGCTTGTTGTTTCAAGGGAAATGGTGGAAAAGGGTGAATGCCTTGACCTAGCGCAGCCCAGGGGTTCCTGGCATGCTGTCAATCACTCACTGCACCTTACAGAATCCTATTGTGTCCTAGGGTAAAGGTCAGAGGGGAATGCCAGGCTTGACTGCTACTCTAAAGAGGATGTAATCTAGCTCAGCACATCTTCAAACGCATAAAAAAAACTGTGAACTATGAAGCTTTCTATGCAATACATGTGGTAGAACCCACATCCAGTACCTCATTTGATTTATAAACTTTCTGTAAAGTAGCATGGGATCTGTTTACTGGTGGCAAAACAGGGACAAAGAGGAAGGAATTTTATCAAAAATAATGTTGGCAACAGGAACAAAAATCAAATTTCCAGTTCTAAAATACTTAAACAGGCCCTTTTTTTTTAACATGCTATTCAGCTCAAGAGCTTTTATTTTACCAATTAAGTATGCTGAAAGACTACAAGTAATGTTTTCTAAAAGAGAGGGAGTCAGGCTCATATTTTGCACAGGTAAACTGCTTCAGGGAAGAGATTTATAACCTTTTATTTTCTTCTATCCTACTCCAATGTTTTAATTTATCAGAAATGAAATTATTGGCACATGAAAAGGAATATCTCAGCATAATTTCTTCCTATATTCATTCTGAAAGTGTAAATATTCAGTCTTCATCTATCAAGACAGATCCATGAAGGGGAAGATCACTACTTTATCCCATCATTTTATAAAAAATAATTAAAGGTCAGAGAAGTTGTTACTTATGTGAAGTCACATAACAAAGCAATTTGTGTATGTGTGAAAGGATTTTCATCTTGCTATTCAATAAATTTACTCACTATCATTGTATTCAGATCTACATATCAATTAAAGGTAAACATGGATGTTTATGAAAAGGTACCCAGCTAGGTGATGTCCACAGCCAGAGAACAAGCAAACCCAACATAGGAACAAAGCTGGGGACAACCCACCATATTCATCCTGGGCCTGAAAAGATCAAAGGGTGTGAGATCCATAAGTAGACCTGCTCCACACCCTGTAACAGAGAGGTCCCAGCTGAGGTTACCATAGTTACAGCAACCCACAGAACACATTATCTTATAGGCCAGATGAAAGAACAAGACCGTGTGAACCTCATAGAGGTCTTTCATTTCAAAGGAGATTTTAGAAATGAAGACATAGGGACAAAGCTAAAGAATGTGATAACTGTATCACTGCAACAGGGGAATGGACCAGTTGATCTTGACATCTCAGGAAGCTCCAGAAGACTTTCATTGTGTGATTTATTTTTATGTTTGTATTTATGTTCTGTCAACAACCCCATAAGCTCTGGGATTGCTTTAATGAATAAATGATAAGTTTAAAAATGATAATGGTGTCATCAGGAGCAGAAACCAGTGCTGGTTTATGGCTAGGTCTTAATCTATGCCACAGAATTGGACATAAAGGACAGGTCCTCTTATTCTAATTTGTCATGGCGTGTGAACGTAGAAGCCTCAGCCTTCACCTCAGGCAAAGCAGGCATCATTAGTTGTGTTGGTTCAGATGGCCAAATCTCTTATTCGCATTCTTATTTTTCTCCTTTTAGAGATTGTCTTTATCTTACAAATAGTATGCCTTTTAGCAAGCATATAGTAGTTGCAGAAATGAAAGCATTGGCCCAGGAAAAGAAATTGATGCCAAATATCTCGATGAAATGTTCCTTGTAATTTCTCTAAAACTTTTAGGATCAAAATCAGATTCAAATGTATCTGCAATAGATGATTGAGTAATAACCCAAAAAGCAATGAGTTACCATAAAATTTTTATTTAATTTGCAAGTGGTGAGCTCTGTTGTGATGCTAACCTCAGTTGTACTAACATTGTTGGCTGGTCACAGTGAACTCTACTATGTCAGGAAAGGTATTTGCTATCAATTCCCTTCCTTGAGCCAATAATTTCATTTCTTCACTTACTATGCTCTTACTAAATAGACATGCAATTTGTGTAACACAAATAATTTGTAAATGAAAACAAATAAGAATGTGAATAAGAGATTTGGCAGTTCTGACCAAAAATAGCTAATCAGTGGCACTAACAAGATATGGTACATGGGAAAAATGATAGAGAGATGTGTGTTTCGGGTATAGTTCTCCCAATTGTGCCTAAAAGACAGCATCCAGGCATGTAAATAGGAAAGGAAGACTAATTAAACACCCATTGTGATCTTTGAGAGGAGAAAACTAATACAAACTCATAGGAGCGATCTTAAAATGAAGATGAGGTACTGATTGTACTTCATAAGGCTTCTTGAGGTGATTTATCTTCTAAATTGATATCTTGTACATTTTAAAATTTTTATGAGCCAATGGCTGTATTTTGTCCTCAGTATGAATTAGAAATTTAAGTATTTGTGCTGAATAGAACCATAAATCCTCTCATTGGGAACAAGTCAAAAAAGCAGAGTATGTGCTCTGCAAGGTCTTTTGCTCTTCCTGTGTAGTCTGCTAAAGAACACTAGCAGAGTTACGCGCAAAGCTAATGTCAAAAAACACAGGCTGATAGGAGTTGAGAATAGAACACATTCAGAGAAAATAAATCAGAATGTGGTGGGGGCTGGCTGGGCAAAACTTACCATAAAGTTTCAGCACCTGGTAAGACTGTGTTTTACGCCAACACTAATTTAATTTGGATTGTCCTTCACTCTGGCTGCCTGAACCAACATCCCTCCCATTGGTAAGGAAGGATATCTGAGAGCTGGCATGAGCTTTATGTCACCAACCACTTGACTCCCAAAGTGCCCAAAACCAATTACAAGAGCCCGTGGCAGCTGCAGAGGAAAGCAGAGTAAGATGAGCTGCCCCTACAACCATCAGTTACTGGAATAGAGACCTCCTATTTTGTCTGTTCACAATTATAGTGCTGTATTCACATTGCTTATTGGCCAACGATGAAAGAGTTCCATTTGTTATTTATCAGGGTTTTCAGGGCTTGCTTTGTTGGTGGTCGTGGTGGTGGTTTTTTATTGTCATTTGGTTTGATTTGGTTTGGTGATCTGCCTTTTCATGAATTAATATTAAGTGCATGAGTTAGGATTCTTTTGGTGTCACAAGAAACAGAAAATTCAACCCAAGTTGACTTAAGCAAGAAGGGGATTTATTGGTTCAATAAGTGAAATATCTGAGCTCAAATATGGTTTGACTCTGTGGCACAAATAGTCACTAGGACCCCTCTCTCTCTCTCTCTCTCTCACTCTCTCTCTCTCTCTCTCTCTCTCAATCTCTCTATCCCACCCCCTTAGCTCTGTAATTGGGCTCCCTTTTTAGAATGTCATTCATCTGTGGTGGCAATATGTTAACTTTAGTCTTACCTCCTCTTGGGTTAAGAGGGAAACTCAAGTGGGAAAAGCCAAAGGCCCAGCAAAAGTCACTGGGTCTCATTGGTTTTGCTGGGGTCATGACTTCCGTTTATCATTCTAACTTGATCTTTAGGCTCCACTCCAACAAACTAATTGTCTTACTCACTGTCCCTTTTCTCTCTCCTTCACCCAGCCCTGAACCCATCTGTGGCCAGGAAAGGTCTGCATACCCATAACCTAGAGTACAATTGGTTCCAACACTATACAAACCACCTTGAGAGTGTGGAACAGGTGGTTTCCTAAAGAAAATTCTAAGTATCATTACCAGAGCAAGGATAAATGGATGTCCAGCTGCAAACAATGAATGCCCATTATATCAGGTCTTATCTATCACAGTCTAGGCCCAATGGAAATAGACTGTTTCTTGTATTTCTCTGGGTCACCCAGAGAATGCCTAGTTTATAAATTTAAAAAAAAAAAAAAAAACTGGTATTCAGTAAGCATGTGATGGCTAATTAATTTATTTATTTATCCAAATTGGGAAATATAACATTAGAAATCACTCTGGCATTTACTCAAATCCATTCTGCTAACTAGACAATGGCCACACTTCATTCCAGAAAACTTAAGTTGCCAATGCCATCTTCATTCATAGAACTACCTTTTATTTGGTGAATGAACTATGCTGTGGCTCTGCACTGTGAAACATTATTAACAGTAGCAATCCTTAACAGCACCATCTTAGAGTTTTATATATAATATCTCATGGCAACGCTGTAAGGAAAAGGTAATTATTATCCCTATTTTACAGATACGGAAAATGAAGCTCAGAAAAATCAAAAGACCTACACAAGGTAATATAGCTAGTAAATGGCAGAGTTAAAATTTGAACCCAAGTCAGTCTTTCCACTACCTAGGGTTGGTAAAGTCAGACCATGGTGCAAAGTCCAGTTTAAATGCCACCACCTTCAGGTCCTCCCAGCTGGAATCAGCTCACTCTTTCACAACACTTGGTGCTTCTCTTACAGCCATTATTTTGTTTGTTGTGGCTTGGATAATTCTTTACATACCCACTCAATTTTGATATTCTCAATGTCCCTGAAAACAATAAACAACAGAAAGCACCAGAAAGGCAGCATTATGAAAGGGAAAAAAATAGCAAGATGTGCTTCCTGGTCCAACTGCTGCCCCAGCTGTGGGCCTCCCCCTTTCCTTCTGCTGAGGCAGAGGGAGAATCTGGTTTCAAACCAGATGAGCCTCTCCAATGCCAAATCTATCCTCCAAATGGTCCTTTGAGCGTATTGTTCCCCAAATCAAACCTTTCAGGTAAAACTCTATTTACAAAAATGCTGTCTGGAGTTTGTCGATTTGATTTTTTATGATACTTCATTAAAGTATTATTTTCTTGATTTCTGAGTTTCTGAGTTTTTTGGCACCCCTTACGTTTTGCATCCGAGGCAGATGCCTTTCTTCCCTCACCCTAGAGGTGACCCCGTCCAGGAGCTCTTCATTACAAAGCAAAGCCTGAAACACTTCACATGATGGTCAAGTCCTCTACAGAATGACTTCCATTTACCATTCTAACTTGATCTTTAGACTCCACTCCAACAAACTAATTGTCTCACTCACTGTCCCTTTTCTCTTCCCCTCACCCAACACAGAAAGCTTTGATCCACCTCCTCCTTCAAAGGACACCTCCTGAACATTTGACTGGCCCCCTGTCCTTGTGCTTGGATCGACACTGCCTCCACAACGGCCCAGCCCTGTAGGCCAGCCCAAACTCACTAACTTCAGAAGTAAATTGTAAACCTTTTAAGACCAAGGGCTCTTTTAAAATTATTGTTCCTTTCATCCTTCCTTCCACCCCTCACCCCCTCAACACACACACACCTAGTATTAGATAACTAAGTTAATGCCTAATAAACAATTCCTTTGATGTTTCAACAAACTCCAGTTTATTCCCACCTGCTAACCAGCTTATTCTATATACATGGCAAGCAGAGGCAGTGACATGGGCAAATGAGTCAGGTACAGGCCCCATAGTGGACAGGAAGATGGGCTTTAGAGGTGGTAAAACCAAGGTGGGGCAACCCCTTCAGGGCCCCGCAGGGAGTGGTGGAGCAGCTATGGCACTGGAACTTATTCTGATTTTGCCTCTCATATAAACCTTGACTCTTAGACACCTCTCACTCCAAAGGGAGCTCAGATGGCTCTGGTTTCAGCTCAGTATAGAGAAAGAAAACACTCAAGAGAATCCTGGCTTTGCTGACTAGAAAAAAAAAGCTTTAATACAATAAATAAATATTTGGGTACCCAAAAACAACCATCATTTAAGTATGTGGCTAAGGTTATTTACTTTAAAATGTGTGACCAGAACTGAAAATTGATATTTTTGTACAAAAATATTGGTTTCCAAGTTTAACCTTTTTATTTGTTCACTCAATGAATATTTTTTATTGCCTACTGTGGGCTAAGTACAAAGGACAGAATGATGAACAAGACAGACGTGGTTACTAGCCTCTTGGAGCTTTTACCATACATTTTTTTATCATTTATGAGAATTTCATAAATTACTTTGGAGCTCTTTAAGTCAACAAATAATAATTGAGCTCATAATTAGTGCCCAGTCTAGATGGTTAAGATACATTGGTGAGTGTAATAGACAAAGATCCCTACCTTCAGAGAGTTTATAGTCTAGCTGGGTGTGACAACAGACATGGTAAATGAGTACTGTATAACCTATGTTAGAAGAAGTAAGCATATGGAAGGAAGAAAAAGTAAGGCAAGACAGGAATGTGTCTGGAGCTTTTGAGGAAACCCAAGGAAGCTAGCGTGGCAGGAGTAGAGTACGTGAGAGGGAGCAGAGATAAAGTGAGAGAAGTTGAGAGAAGTGGTAATTCAGATTGTATAGCTGTCAGGCCATTGAAAGGACTTTAGCCTTTACTCCAAGTTTTAACTTGAGGGTTTTAACCAGAGGAACAATATGATGTGATTCTATCATAAAAGCATCTATTCTTGTCTATTCTTAGACCAGCAGGCAGAGGACAGAAGAAAGAGTAGAAGCAGGGAGGCTGTTAGGTAAAATACTGCAGGATCCAAATGAGAGAAGAGAGTGGCTTGAACCAGCATGTTAGCAGTGTATAGATGCCAGGATGGGGTCAGATTCTAGATTTATTTTGCTACATTTTGAGGATAAGAGTAGTCTTACCTCTTAGATTTGTGATAGAGACCAAATAAAATTAAACATGTAAAGACTTTATAACAGTGTCTGGCACATAACAATTGCTTAATTAACAACACTTTTATTATTATTATTAATTATTCATAGGCCATTTGTCAATGGCCCTCCATAACCCTAGAAGTGAAAATAACACTCTTATATGCTAATAGAAAGTCTTGAAAATGGATTTGAATTTGGACTCAAAGTGAGTTTTTCTTCCCCACAATGTCTTTGCTTCAAGACCAAGGACAGCCATGAACACCCAACTTGCATCGTGCCTGTGTCAGCCCAGATCTGTGTCCTGATCTCCCAACCCTGACATTCTCGCTCACTCTACCCTTCCTTGCCTCACAAAACCAAGGCTCTTGGAGTGAATGCAGCCTCCTCTCATATAAAGGAGTACTTGATACCCTGTACTTGGGCAACAAATTCCTCTTCATTTGCCTTTAGCCTGGGTGGTAGAATGGGACCAGAAGAGGATATTCATCTTGAGGGAGAATCTGGAGTCCCAGTAGCCCCATGGGCCAATGCTAAGGGACCCATCTGCCTTGCCATAGGAGTTCTGGTAAACTCCAGAGGGAAAAAAAATATGGAAAAGAGCTCATCTCACTGAAACTGAAATGCGGCAACCTCCTCACTCTCAGAAGAGGCTGAAAGAGAAAGTGCAGTCAAGTGGAATGGTTGGAGTATACTTTAGAGAAATTTCGCCAAAAGGGAAAGTGGAGATGGTCTCTTTTTATAATTCCCTACCAAAAAAAAATTCTGCAGAACTTAAAACTATTTTAATCAGCTGAAAAACATACGTGGGCTTTACAGCTCCAAGACAGCTTGCACAGGCCCCGATAAATGCCTATCGCTCATTTGCATACGCTAACAGCTACACTTTAATCAGCCTCCTAATCCCTGATGGTATTAATGAATTTTTTTATGCTTTTTTTTTTTTTTAGTATCATGTTTGCTAATTCAGAAATGATCAGCGGCTTCTGTGTGCCTTTTTTTATGCAGGAAATAATGGGTGAGCTGGGTACTCCTGTTATCCCGCTCTCACAAATAATTAAGACTACAAAGGGTACAAATCAGTTTGAATGCGGTGCACAAAGGCACGGGCTCAGCAAAGGCCTTTCTCTGTTTCTGTCTCTCCCTCCCCCACCCCCCGTTTTCTCCCTTTTTCATTTGTTCCTTTCTTTTGACAAGAGGTGGTTTCCAAAGACACCTGGGCAGGCAAGGCACTGGCCCAACCAAAATATTAATTCCCTGCCTCCCTCCACCCTCATCACCACCACCAGGGCCTGCAGAATGAAGTGGGTTTTCATCTCAGAGGATTTGGATTCCTCTCAAGACTGGTTTTCAAACACTAACTGCAGTGGAGGAAAAGAGAGAGAGAGAGAACTTTCTGAATGGTGCCTCTCCCATATTTCCCACCCTCTTTCTTTGTTCATCTTCAAGTAAGAACCTACTAGGCCTGGTGCTACCATGATCTGGGAGATGAAGATATAATCTCCTCCTGCCCTAGACCTTACCCCAGTGACCTCAGGAGAGTTTGGCATGCAGCAGGCCAGGCCAGCCAGAGACCAGGGAGCTGGGGACAAGATTCCAGTGGTTCATCTAGCAACAGAACCTCCAAATAAGGCCAAGATTAGACGTTTTAGGCCTCCTGGGCATAAAAGACAGAGAGAATGAAGGGGTCAGTGATTCATCCTCTGAAGAAATGAGAGAGGCTAGCATAGACAATAAAATTCACAAGTAATTCAAAGTGTATTAGCCTACATGGTTTACTAACAGAGAATAGATTCACATGTTCAAGCTCAGCCTGCCTCCTCATAGTCACTAGTGCTAAACAGGTGAGGGCCCAAAATTATCAGCCAGAGAGAGGAGGAGGAGGTGCTAGCCCTGGACAACCTGCACTCTAGAGAGGGAACTCTCAAACAGCAACAAATGGGCTAGAAAATATAGACACAATCTGATGCATATATATCTATAAGTAAATTAGATGGTATATTTGCTATATATTTAATAAGAAAAATAAACGGCTGAATATAAAAATAAGACATCCAAAGCACCTCCAGATACTTTTTTAAAGTTTGGAGAGGGGTCATGCCATTCAAATATTTCAGTATATATGACTACGTATGATTTTTTAAATGTCCCTATTCAGAAGAATGCTGGGAGAAGTGATGAGCCAACCAAATTTGCAAAGCCCTTTGCACTGCAACAAGGATAAAGCATTGTACGAATATGTGATGATCATCAAATCAATGGCCTCCCGTTCTCATGCAGTGGCCATCTTATCACCTGGCAATGTCTCGCTAACACGCAGTCATTGGAAAATGAGTTGGACTTTCAGACACCTGAAAATTACAAACACCTTAATTTTGACTTCTGGTCTGTCTTCTTCTAGTTTAATGTCTTTTCTATATTTCTAGTAGAACATTCTCTGGCAGACAATAGACACCCAATAAATGTTAAATCGAATGACTTTGGGGTGCCATGACTAACACATTATTGTTGGGAAGCTATTGCTGACATTGAGTTTATCATCTGCTTTAATTGTATGAAGAAAGTTCAACCTAAGAATACAAGTTGATGTTAAGTTTATCAGAAACTTAATACATTTTACCAAAATGGAATTATATTCTACTTTTTAATTCATGAGAATTAGAGACTCTTTACCGCATTTTATTCCATTTACCCCATTCTCCCTTAGCTCAACCCACCCTTATGCTATTTAACCCCCATCAAGCCAGCCAGCCATAGATCTGTCAACAAATCTGCGCTAGATGTCTGTTTTGCCCACTCTTTTGGCATCTTAAACTGAAAGGGAGTGGAGAGGAGGGAGCACCACTGATGTCACTGGTTGGCCATTCTGGAGGAGAGTGTGCACTATCAGGGGAGCATTGTTTAACATTTGGTGTTTCCCCTCTTTGTAGGCATTATTTACTTTTGTTACTGTTTCCAACAGCAGTGTTTAACCCTGGTTGCTCATTAGAATCACCTGAAAAGCTTTTTAAACACTACCTTTGCTATATCTTACCCTCAAAACTTCTGATGTAATTAGTCTAAGATAGGCCACTTGATACTGGTAAATTTAAAATCTGACCAGGTGATTCTAATGTGCAGCAAACCAGTATCCTACAGCAAGCAACCCAACAACTTTCAGTGGATTTATTTTACTAACACATATGCCCAACTTCATTACTTTTCTATTTCCAAAAGTGCTCAAAATCATGCAGTTAGCCTTGTGAAGTACTGGAGGAGCCTCAAGGAGTCATCTATGATTTTGATGTTATTGTATGCGTCTGAAAGTCAAGTTTCTCCCAGGAGCCCCCATCAACAACACAGCAACGACTTATGCTCCTTCATATCTGAAAATTAAAGCTCTCAGAGAAAGAGGTTTGCATCTCAATATGAAATCTTGAGGGAAACGAACACTAAGATGCCTAAAGCCTCAGTGTAACAGATGCAGGGTCCTGTTTTCCAGCTTCACAACCAAGGGATTCTGCTCTTTCTTCATGTGTTGACAGGTTATCTCTGGAACTGGCTCCATAACAGAAGATCTCATGGAAGGAGTTTAGGATTACAGAGAAAAATCATCAGAGGCGTCTTTAACTTCACCAAAGTGATGTGTAAGCTGAGACACCGAGCACAAAAGGGATAGAGGCATATTGTAAAAATGAAACTTGTTCCTGATCTTGGCAACACAAACCAAAACCACACCATTGATGGGGAAGTATCTTGATTCTGGCAAAATGGTTTATAAATTTAAAGCAATTTACAGAAGGGTATCTCTGGTTTGTTGACATTTAACTAGCTGTCAGGGAAAAACATTGGGGATAAATGCAAATAAGAGAAAATTGGACCGATAGATCTTCCAAACGTATGTGGATCGCTGAGGAGCAGAAAGAAATCCTGGATATCGCAGATCCCAAACACTGCAGTGTGCTAGTCTTGCTAATGACATGAGCTCAGGTTGAGTTTAAGTTTAATTCAAAGCCAATCCCTGAGTTCTCTGTGAAATATGGCTTTGAAAGCAGCCATTTTCTCCCAAACATGGGAACCCTCCCATCTTCCTTCAAAAGATGGCTGGTTTTTATCATCTTCCTTCAGGGAAGTCAGAGCCATCAGTTTGCTTTCATTGTAAACCATGTTTACAAGTTCATCTCAGAGGATTTGGATTCCTCTCAAGACTGGTTTTCAAAACACTAACTGCAGTGGAGGAAAAGAGAGAGACAGAGAGAACTTTCTGAATGGTGCCTCTCCCATATTTCCCACCCTCTTTCTTTGTTCATCTTCAAGTAAGATGAACAGTCCTTTCATAACACCAAACAAACCAAAATGATATTCCCATAAGTACTCAATCATAGAGAAGCTTGTTCTAAACTCATCCATTCATTCATTCACTCATTCAATAAGCATTAAGTGCTCATTCTATGCCAGGCTCTGTACCATAGGACTCTGATTTTTACCTTTTCTTTTTTTCCCCCCTGTCATCTTTGCATAATGAACTTGTCTATCCAGTTGGCTCCTCATTTGATTTTAATGGGTATATCTGTATCAGCTTTCCTATTGCCTCAGAGATTTATACCTGACATCATGATTTTTGTTCTTCCTTTCCTTCTTTCCTTTAATCAAGGCCCTGATAGTTTTTCTTTCTATTCCATGTATTAATATTTGCTGTATAGCTCCAAAGTCTTTCAGGATGATGCATTAAACTATCAAATGTTTCTGTGCCCCTTTGTGCTCCCCCTTGACCTGGGTAGGCATTTTTCAACTTAGATTGTTCCCATGTGAAACATTCCAGGAGGCATCTCTGCTTTGCCTATGGGGTGTTTTGTTTTGTTTCAATCTCCTGAAGATCTTTAAATGTCTTTGTTTTAAAAATCCAATAATTTCCAAATTGGGGGATATAGGTTTCCTTTTATGTACCACCCTCCTCAGTAAAGGGTTTATGGTTTATCTGCATTCACCATCAGGGAGTTCTCCTTCATATCTACTTTGTATCTTTCTCCCCACAGCCACAGGAATCATGGGGTTATCAGAGGAACTTCTGAGGCAGGCAGCTCACACCAAGTTGTAACAAATCAGCCTGTGTTTTGTGTACTCTTACAATGGGGCATCTCATAGGAACATGTGGTCTTTCTGAGGGATTGCCTCAAGGAGGGGCTGCATAATATCTAATGCATGCTTGTACAGGAATGAAATGGAATCAACTGGGATCATGACTTTACTTGTGATGAAAGAGGGTATCACTTTCTTCAGCTAAATCCTCTCACAGTACCGTGACACCCCAGCCTCATGCCCTATTTCCCGGCAGGTTTTAAAGCATTGTCACTTCAGTAGGTGTGGGAAAGGGGTGTCACTATCTCCTAGAACCTGGAGAATTGATATGTCAGTGAAGCAGGAAGCTTCCAGGCCTGCCCCTTTCCTTTTTAAACACTTCGAAACTCAGGAATGGGCAACTCCAGGAGACTGGGAGCCTTTGCAGGCATACTCCAGAGCTGCCAATCAGGATTCCACATTTGGGGCAGCCCCTGATCCCCAACCAAGACTAGCAAAGCAAGCTTGTCCAAGTGATGTCGATGGGAGTTACATACTCCAGCAACAATAATAATCATGGAAACTATTAGGATTACCATCCAGGGCTGTCGCAAGAGGAGGAGGAGAAGAAAGAAGGGAAAGATGGATCGAGCCACCTGATCCCCATAGAAAGTAATAAAGTTTGCAAGCAAAAATTTTGACTGAGGTGTGGATTACAGCTATTAAAACAGTTCTCCCCCCTCTTTCTTATTTGAAGAGAGAATTAAAAGCAGGTTTTGAGAGGTGGAAGAAAACACTGTCAGCTCCACACACAGGCTGGCTGATTTACACAATCCATTCGGGCCATTAGTTTTCATTAAAGATCAAATGGAATGGGTACTTACTTACTAAGAGGCCTTTGGGGAACTGAATTGCAGAGAAGAAAGAAGATTAAACTTTACATTCAGCCCAAAATTTAATTCACAAGTAATCAATCGCATAATGGGCCAGCAACTGTAGCTGGGTGATTGAAATGAAATTACCATATTTTTAATCTTAATTTTCCACACTGTTTATCTGACACTGTCAATATAAAATACAAACAGATAATGAAATAGCATTATATTGACACTACAATCATCTCTTGAACAGCCCTCAGTGATTAAACTGCTGGAATGTTTGATTACATTTTGTTGGCTGACATTACAAATGACACGGATGCTTCAGTGAGACTAGCTGCAGGCTGGAAAATGAGCCCATCCATCAAGAGCGCCTGGCAGCTACCCCTTTCAGTCAATAGCTGCCAGCATCGGGCACTTCTGTCAAAACGTTTAGCAAACAGAAAGGGGGAGAATAAAAGGAGAAAAAGAGAGAGCAAGAGAGAGCGAGAGAGAGGGAGAGAGGCAGAGGGGGGGAATGGCAGGGAGAGAGCCTGAGACAGAGGGAGAGAAAGCCCAGGCAAGGGAGGAGGGCCAACTAACTGGAGCTCAGAGCTTACTGCGGGAATAAATACTTACATAGGGATTTGAGGGACTAAGAAATGAAATTTGACAGATTCTGTGTCATGTTCTGGCAAGGCGTTGTGATAAGAGGTGCTTGTAGTGGCCTGAATAACACACAGGACAACAATGCGCTTGCTAGCCATTATGGAAACAGATGTTCATGCAATTAGAATCAAGCCTGCATGAGGAGGATTTGCTGCTATGCAACCACGGAGATCGGGAGGCTGGGCGGGGGCTGGGGGTGTGGGGACACAGGAGCGAGAACTCTATGCTAGGAGCTCACTCAGGGAGTTTTTGGCATCATCTGGGCTGCACACTCGCTGGGCCCGAAGCCTGCTTGAAGCATGGCCAAGGGCAGGCCCTGATTTGAAAGTGCTGCTGTGCCCAGCGTCTATGGAAACTGGGCCATGTAGGACATATCTCTGTTATTCTGCCTCTCCCTTCCTCCCTCCCTCCCTCCCACCCCTGCTGTGGCAGGAGTTTCTGCCCAGGTAGGCAAGTCCCCAGACTGCTCTGGCCCATGACTTGTTACTGGAATTCCCTTGTAGAGAAAGCCAGACAAGATGAGACCAGCCCTGACCCTACTTTGTTGACCTTGTAGGGTTCCTTGGCACCCCAGGCTGATGGAAGGATTGGTGCAAACCCAGCCTTTCCCAGGAGTACCTGCAGTGTCTACAAAAGCTACATGAGAAAGGAGAGAGGACAATCCCCAAACTAGGTCTCCACAAAGCCCAGAATTCATTGAGGAAGTGAAAGGAGCCCTTCCCTCCGACTTAGGTATAAGAAAGTGCGTCATGAGGCAGCCATTTGAGGGAGATTTTACTATCCCTGTCTCTTAAAGTCTCTAGAAAGAAAGCAGGCAAAATTCCAGTAATTTAGATATTCACGTTCCTGGGAGCAGATGCTGGAGTCTGGGACTCTACAATCGCCTGCTGAATCTGGATGGGGTTTCAACTGCCCTGAATGTGCCGCTAAGGATAAAGGCAGCGTGGTGCATTAAGCACATGACAATGAATCATTTGCATTGACCAAATAATGGGAACTTGGCTCAGCTCTCTGCTTGCCTTGTCCAAAGCATGGCTGGCGCTGCTGTCCTTTTAATTATCTCTCCATTCAACAAGTATCTACTGGATCTGCTGTGTGCCAGGCTCTGTGTCAGGGGCCTGGGTGCAGAGATGAGGAAGGCACCGCCTTTGCTCTCAAGTAACTCACCTTCAGGAAACATCAAGGACTGGAGGATAAGCCTGGCATTCTTAGGATTATGGAGGGTAGAGATGGCAAAAGAAGAACAAAGCCTTCCTGAGATGGTAATATCTGAACCAAGTTTTAGAGTCAAACAGGAGTTAACTAGATAAATAAAATGAAATAGAAGAATGTGATGCAAAGGAAACATCATGTGTAAAAGCCCCAAGGTATGAAATGCCCTGGCACATTTGAAGGACTACAAGGAATTCTTGTTTTTCTGGGATTGGCAGGTAAGGAATCTAAGGAGGTTAGTGGGAACTAGGCCATGGAGGAGAACTCATGGGCTGAGATAAGGAGACTGAAATTTGTGCCCATGGTCACAGGAGCTTCTGGAAAATGTGACAGGGTGGGGGTAGGGATTGGGAAATATGCATTTTCTACAAATTAATTTGATTATAATTCAGGACATTGATATCCAGATTTTCTTTAAAACACACACTCAAGAGAATTTTTGCTGGAATGTTCATTAGACAAAACTTGAGCCAACTTCCTCAAAGATTTACTATTTCCTCTCTAGATTTAAGAAAGTTTATTTGTTCTGGGAAGAGACATAACTTGCCAGGGTCTCACTGATTCGAGGAGTGACCTGTGTATTTGCTCCTGATCAGAACTGCAAAACCTTTTAAACCTTCTAATATGTTGATGTGACAGATACATGGCTCTAGGGGTCATGTGAGCCAGAGAGAGCAGATAGGACTTTTCATCCTAAATCCGACATTCAACATAGAATACATACGCCTATAGATGATTCCAAAAGACACAACACTTGCCCAGCATCACCCAGACACAGATGAAGTTTCACTGTCTGGGAAAGCAAGAGGACTTGCTAATGACCCACCACCTCTACGAACCTGCCAGGAATATCAGAAGGGAAGTCACTGCTTTGAATCAGACATCAGAGAACAAAATGACTCTTGTTTTTACTAGAGATTATTAAACCGAGCCCATGCCAGCAACAAAAATGGAGACAGCCCCATGTTATACTGACTTTGACTCTGCAGAATAATAAAATAATAACCCAGTTAGAAAAAGTGGTTCTTGTTTATTGTGGAAAATGCTAAAAATATTTTAAAACATCAAGGTGAAAACTGAAATCAGCTAGAGCTTCACCTTTCAGAGATGAACAGTTAGCAGTCTAATGTATTTCCTTCTAGTCTTTTTTGCCATCGCGTTAATACACAGAGTTGTACAAATTTGGACTTGGTAATAGTTGATTTTTATATTATATCTTAATAAAATATTTTCTGCTTTTGCATTTATAGAATAAGTAAAACTGTAACATACTGTATATCACACAGTTTGCAAGGCTAACTCTATGAACTTTTGAGAGTTCTATCATATTTCTTAGAGAAAAAATAGTTTTTCACTGGAAAGTTGGAGGAAGTAACGCACACAACGTCACCTAATGTTACAATTCTATTAAATATTATATCCTAATTTTTTAGTTCACATTATGCCATTAGCATCTGTTATTAAATATTCTTTAAAATATGATTTTAATTAGTGAAACATATTTCAGTGTAAGGATAATCTGTTTAATTTTCCACTGAAATAGTTTCCCACTCTTCAACATTTAGTATATTTTCAGATTTTTAAAATAATATATATTACAATGATGAATACTCTTGTACAGTAAGTCCTCACTAACATTGTCGGAAACTGCAACTTTAAGAGAAATGACATATAATGAAACCAATTTTATCATAGGCTAATTGATATAAACAAGAGTTAAGTTCCTACGGCATATTTCTGCTCACAAACATATCATCAAACTTCTAAAGAAAGGCCTAAAGCACTTCTAATATTAAACATTGAAATAATGTGAGCTATTAATAAAAACAAGTATAATAATTATTTGCCCAATTTTTGGTGAATCTGTGAATGGTTGTAATGGTAGTGGATTAAATCATGGAATAAATGTTTGCAAAGCAAAAATTGTAAGGAGTACCTCCTAGCACCAGACAGTTAAAAACCACATACTAACCAATATGGTGGGCCCTCTGAAAGCTTTTGTCCCATACTGTTTATTGTCATGAAATTGTATGATTATCATATATTTTACAAATTTTTATTTTATGATAATTTGTATTCATTCATTCATTCCTTTTCAATCTACTTATTCTAAGTCAGGGCCTCAAGTGGCTAGAGCCTATTCTAGCAGCACGGAGCATGAGGCAGAAACCAGTCATGGCCAGAATGCCTTTTCCATCGGCAGGTGCACGCGCACACACACACACACACATACATTCACTCAAGACTGGGACAACTTAAAAACAGCAATTAACCTAACATGCACATCGTTGAGATATGGGAAGAAACCAAAGTGCCTGGAGAAAACCCACACAGACGTAGGGAGAATGTGCAAACTCCATACAGACAGTGGCCCCAGCTGGGAATCTATTTTTTTTATCATCAATGTTGTAATGAAGTAACACAGAACAATACAACATTATTCAAAGGGCATGCTGTATCTTTGGCCATGTCTCTAGTTATTTCTTTAGGACAGACTGCTAGGAAGAATACCTGTAGATTTGTATAAGATTTTCGGTTAGGTTCAGGGAGACCCAGCATTTTTTAGAGGGCCTCTCCCTTAAACCTGAGATTTTGTGAATCCCTGAAGGATCATTTTCAATCTAACAGGCTTGACAAGCACTTCACCTTCATCCTCTACAGACAACAGCTTTTTGAGTTTCTCCCTTCATCTATTCCCTACCTGTGCCCAGCTCAGACCATTCCTAAGCAAAATGGGATGATATGTGCCTATCTCCCTTTCTTCATGTTTTCTCCTCCCAGCCCCTCTTTAATGCCTTTTTCCAGAGACCTCCAGTGCCCAAGAATAGAATAAAGTGATAATTTCTTAAGTCTTATCTCCCAGAGTGTTAATAACTTAATCAATATGACTTCCATAATTACTTGCATTTTAAAGGAGGATCCTAAAGAAATAAAAAATGCTTAATTTAAAAAAAAATGACTCCCCAGTGGTGGAAATCACAAAAACAACCAAAAAATCAAATCAGAGAAAGAGAGAGAAATTTGCACGAAGTCAATGGGAAGGGAAAGGTATTGAAGCCATGGGCTTAGCTTCTCTTAGAGGGAGAAAAAGTGAGCCAAATATGGAGTCCTGGGAATACTCAGTGACATGAGATCTCTGGAGGGCGCTTGACAGGGAGTGGGCAGGAAGTCCCAGTGGTGGGGAATGACCAGAGTGAGATGGTGGAATAGGAGGCAAAAGGAGCCTTCGCCTGCCAGATGAGCAGTCTGGCAACAGGCCTAAAAGCAACAAGTGAGACACTTGTTGTATAGTCTCAAGCAAGAGGATATTATGTGGAAGCCAGTGTTTGAAGATTATTTCAGTAACCATGGTTTGATACATTGTGGAGGAGAGGATGAGGAGCAGGAAAATCAGCCACAAATGTGGCAACCCTCATAACCAATATCTACTAGGCATTTACTGTGTGTCAGGCACTGTGTTAAGTGTCTCACATGTATTAACTGATTTTAAAACTAGCCCAGATTTATGTTGTATTATTATCGCATTGTATACGTGAGGAACTGAGAAACAGAGAGATTAGATTACTTACCTAAAGCCACGCAGCTAGTAAGTAGTAGGACAAGGATTCAAACCTGGGTGCTTAGCCCTACACTGCTAATCTGCCATGAAGGTGAGGGCCTTGACTGTGGAGGCAATTATAGTCATGTAAAACAAGAGCAAGTGTTAGTCACTGTGAACACAGTTTACATTCTGGGGTATGAGGAGAGCAGTGCATAAAGGGGAGAGGAGAAGAATGCTGATTGCTTCTCAGAAAATTTTCAGAGATGGCAAAGCCAGGAAACAGGAGGTAAGAAATGTGAGGCACTGCAAACTGCAATCATCACACATTCCAGCAGCACAGCTGCTCTTCTGTGACTCAACAGAGTTGTTTATTATTCTAGGCAGAGGCCTAGGCAGGGTCTCTTAGTCTTTTCAGCTGCTAAGACAGAATACCATAAACTGGATGGCTTAAACAACAGAAATTTACTTCTCACAGTTCTGGAGTCTGGGAAGTCTAAGATCAAGGTGATGGCAGATTCAGTGTCCAGTGAGGACCTGCTTCCCAGTTTGTGGAGTGGACTTCTCACTGGGTCCTCATATGGCAAAAGGGAATGAGGGTGCTCTGTGGGTCTCTTTTATAAGGGCACTAATCCCATTCATGAGCATTCTGTCCTCATGACCTAATCATCTCCCAAAGGTCCCAACTTTAAATACATATGAATTAGGGGATGGGGACGAGGGAGACATAAGCATGCAGTCTATGGCAGGCAGTCTATGGCAGACAGTCTCTGCTGGACTCAGTTCAGGTAATATTTAAAGAGTAATAATTTCCCCTTATTGAGTGTCTATTATGTGCCAGGCAAAAAGCTAGCAGCTTGACATGTATTATCTCATTCATTTCTCACAGGGAAAATATTTTTACTTCTATTTTATAGACGATAAAACTGAGGCTGCAAGAATTTAAGTGACTTGCCCAAGGACACATCAAGACTTGAATACAGGAAAGTCTGGCCACAAAGGCTGGTGGCTCCCTGTCCACTCCTGGCTGAAGGGAACATCCCGTGTTCTAGTGTTTGGGCCCTTCCTGTCATTACCCAGAGGAGCCCCCTCTCCCAGAAAGGAAGAAAATCTGAGATTTTCCTTCCCTGGACTCGTCATCAGCACACACTGCCCTGCCTCCATCTTCCCTTCAAAAAGAGAATAAACCAATCTGTCAGCTCTGGGACCTGTAGCTGACAGATGATTTTATTCAACTCATGACATTGTCTGGGTATTTCCTTCTCTTTTATGAACTTCCAGGGAGCACTTGGGAATAAGCACAAGATGTGGGATCAAGAAGCCTGGGTTCGAGTCATGGCTCCTTGGCTCATAGACGCATGATTACAAGCAAACCTCAATTTCCTCCTTGGGCTATTGGGAGAACCAAGTGAAATGATGCATGTGAAATGCTTTGTGAGCTGAAGAGCCCTATGCATCTATTCCACAACATCAACCCATTCTCCCTAGTCAGTCAGGATTGAGTCCAGAATAACTGTCCCCCATGTTGCCTCCTCCACATTAGGGGAGATGAAGCTGTCGACAGGGAAGTGGGGCATCCATCAGAGGTCTGCTGTGAGCAGAACCACCTGCCTGCCGTGTCAGGGCTGGAGTCAGAAGCAGGCAAGATGGCTCACGTTTATATATGGCTTTGCAGTTTACAAAGCACATCGATATCTATTACCTGGTTTGCTTCACACCACTCTACAAGGCAGGCAGGGTGGACGGCGTTATCCCTGCTGTCAAAAAAGAGAGCTGAGTCTTCAGAGAGATAAGTTGTCCAAAGTATCATAGTTACCATTGGAGAGCTGAGCTCAAACCTTGGTCTTGCCTTGGTAGGTGACTGCTGCTTCTAGTTCTAGAATAGCAGGTCTGTGGTCCATAGCACAGCTTCCTCACTCTGCTCAACACATGCACTAGACTGGAGGGCATAATGAGAAACTGAATAAATTATGCCTAAATGTGTTGTTTTGTATAAATTGTGTATAAATATATAATTATATATTAAATTATATAAATTAAACATAAATCAATTTCAGTTAGGCATTTTTTGTCTTAATTTCAAACTGGGAACATCTCAAACATTTTGGAAGGCTCTTGAAAACTCCATCATCCCTACAAGCAGTGTCAATAAAGCCTAAAGGTTAAAACCACCTGCTCCCCCATTCCCATGCCAGCTCAAGTCACTCTACTACGCTCAGTTTACCTCATTTAAGCCCAGATATGAGATCTTCTCTCCATAAGTGGGCCAGGAAACCAGGGGTACCCTTTAGCTTAACAGGTAGTCTGGTGCCTGTCATAGGGACTGCTCACAACCTCTCCTTGCTCTTCAAGTTTTAGCATAACCATCACATCTCTGGAAGCCTTCTCTGATTGCCAAGCTGCCGCAGCTGTCCCTTTTCTGTGTTCCCAAAATGCCCCATAATGAGTTCGATCTGTGTGAAATGTCTGTTGCTTGCATGATATCACCTATAGAAAGTGAACCTCTAAGACCAGAGAGTGTCTGTCTCCCTCAGCATAAGAATGCATGTTCTCACTCATATGTGAGTATTGAACAATGAGAACACAAGGACACAGGGAGGGGAACGTCACACACTGGGGCCTGTCAGGGGGTAGGGGGTGAGGGGAGGGATAGCAGGGGCTGGGGAGATAGGGGAGGGATAGCATTCGGAGAAATACCAAATGTAGATGACAGGGTGATGGAGGCAGCAAACCACCATGGCATAACCTATGTAACAAACCAGCACGTTCTGCACATGTACCCCAGAACTTGGAGTATAATAATAATAAAAAAACAGTCAATAAATGCTTCTGAAGCATGTGAGTGGTGTATAAGTGAGTAAATGAGTGAATGAGTAAATTTTAAAAATGAATAAATACATGGAAGATTATTTACATTCTCTCTAGCTCTTAAATTCTCTAAGTCAGAGATGAGGGCGAAATATGGAAATTAAGTTCAGAAAAATAATACTTTTAAAATAGCATTGATGAAAACATTGTATTCTCTAAGGGCCCAGCTCCTATAGGCTTCCAAATAGATGGCTCAGGGCACAGGCCACACCCAGGAAAATGAGGTGTGCTAATGGCTAATGTCCTCTCTCATATTCATGATGCTCTGAACTTGTTTAAGGATTGTTATCTTCTCTCCTTTCCTTGCTAGGTCACTAATATTTGGTCTGCAATGACCAGTGATTTCTATGCACCAGTTTGAGTTTATCCATTTCCTTCAGTAAACGCAATTTTTTTTTAAATCCACCTTAGGGCTTTCTCCTTGACCTACAAACAATGCTGAGCACTCTGTTCCTTAGGGAGAAGTCCTCCCAAACCTTTATTTGGATAAGCATGTGTGCTGGAGCCTGTCATCCTCAGTGGGAAGTTTGATTCATCTCACCAGGGAATGGTTGGGGGCAATTCCAGCCTGAGATTCCACTTCTTCCTTTAATGAAGTAGCACCTATTTGGATGATAAGGAGCCACTGAAAATTGGGAACATCTTACAAATGCAAAATGCCCTTTTATATAGAAATGTATATCTTATTTTAGAATGTATCCTGTAATATTATTCTAATATAATAAGAATACCTACAAGGAGTTCATAATAACTTGGAGAAATGTTTATGAAATATCATTGACTTTAAAAGCAGAATGTGAAATTATATATACCGTGTGTCCTCGATTCTGTTTTTTAAACGTATACTGAGAAAAAAGAAAGACAGTTTTCTCATTTAATCTTCACAACAACCCTATGGTGTTATTATGTGGAATTATTAGATAATTTGCCCAAAGCCATACAGCTGTATGTGCTGCCCAAGGTCACAATACATGTAAAAATTTGATTTTGCATGTATATTTCATCCAGAAGGCAACTTGGGAAGGGTGGAGAGATATTTTGGGCCTCTGTTCTTCCAGGCACATGGTAGAATTGCACTTCCCTAGCACCGTAGAGTCTGACATGGTCAAATGACTTGTTTTGTCCAATAAATTTCAACTAAGGTAATATGTCTCTTCCAAGTGGAAACTTTAAGAAACAATGCACACTCTCCATGTTCTCCCTTCCCTTCTGTCTGCAGATTGACAGTCCTCTAGAGGAAGCCTTCCCTGGCAGCCTAGATCCTGGAGTGAGAACAACATGAGGCAGAACTGATATGTAGCATGAGCAGAAGTGTTGCTGAGTTGTTTTATGCCACTAAGACTTGGAGGACGATTGGCATCAACACATGCCACCATGAAACCTGGCCTATTTGGTAACATTCAGGTGATTGAACATTGAGGCTAGCTGACATGAACACTCCATCATGGTTTCTTACAGTGTGAATGGGAGGGGATGTGCTATTCCAGAAGCGGTTTAGACCAGACCTGAATTTCAACGCAAGCCATAATCCTAGTTAAACTTACTTTTATATTTGTAAAGTTTTATATTGTTTTTAATTGATACATAATAAGTGTACATATTTATGGGCTATGACATGATATTTGAATACCTGTATACATTGTGTAACGATCAAATCAGGATAAGTAGCGTATTTAGCACCTCAAATATTTGTAATCTCTGGTGAGAATATCCAAAAGCCTCTCTCCTAACAATTTTGTAATATACAATATATTATTGCTAACTATAGTCACCCTCCTGTACAATAGAATAACAGAAATTATTCCTCCTAATTGTAACTTTGTACCCATTGACCAAATTCTCCCCACCCCACTACTGTCCCCAGCATCTGGCAACCACTACTCTACTCTCTACTTTGAGTGAAATCGTGTGGTGTTTGTTCTTCTGTTTGGCTTATTTCATTTAACATAATGTTCTCTTGGTCCATCAATATTGCAAATGACACATTTTTATTCTTTTTTATGACTGAATAGTATTCCATTGTGTATATATACCACATTTTTACACATTAATCCATTTTTGGACACTGAGAATGATTCCATATCTTGGCTGCTGTGAATAATGCTATAATAAACATGAGAGTACAGATATCTTTTTGACATATTGATTTCATTTCCTTTAGATATATATCAAGTAGTGGGATTGCTGGATCATATGGTAGTTCTATTTTTTATTCTTTAAGGAACTTCCATTCTATTATAATGGCTGGACTAATTTACATTCCCACAAACACTGTATAAGAGTTCCCCATTGTTGCCCCATTATTTTGTCTTTTTGATAATAGCCTTTCCAACTGGAGTAAGATAATATCTCACTGTGGTTTTTATTTGCACTTCCATGATGATTAGTGATGGTGAGCCTTTTTTCATATGCCTGTTCATCTTCTTTTGAGAAATATTTATTCAGATTTTTTGCCCATTTTGAAATCAGCTTATTTGTGGGGTTTGGTTTGTTTGTTTGTAGCTATTGAGTTGTTTGAGTTCCTTATATATTCTGGATATTAGCCCCTTCCCAGATGAATAGTTCAGAAATATTTTCTCCCATTCTGCAGGCCATCTTTGCACTCTGCTGATGGCTTCCTTTGTGGTACAAAAGCTTTTTAGTTTGACATAATTCTATTTTGTCTATTTTTAGTTTTGTTGCCTTTGTTTTTAGACCTTATTCAAAAAATCCTTGCCCAGACTGACGTTTGAAGTGTTTCCTCTGTGTTTTCTTCTAGTAATTCCATAGTTTGGGGTCTTACACTTAAGTCTTTAATCAACTCAAGTTGATTTTTGTAACTGGTGAGAGATAGGGGTCTAGTTTCATTCTTTTGCACGTGAATATCCAGTTTTCCCTGCACAATTTATTAAAGAGACTATCCTTTATCCAATGTGTGCTCTTGGCACCTGGGTCAAAAAGAAGTTGGTTGTAATATGTAGATTTATTTCTGGGTTATCTATTCCATTCCACTGGTCTATACATCTGTTTTTATGCCATTACCATGACGTTTTTGTTTCCATTGCCACATTATCTCCCTTACTGGGATCAGCTGGTGGTCTGGAATTCTTCCTCTTATGGGGGAAAAGGCAAACTGGAGAACACCAGCCGTTCCTATCACCTCCACAGACACCAGCAATCCTTGCTACAGGAGAGTTTCCTAGTTTTCTCAGGCCTCAAATTTAGTTTGGAGAGTTGCCAAGGGTTCATTTAGGTGCATGGTCTCAGAGTAGGACCCCTCCCCTTTCACCCACATTCCGATGACTTAAGCTTCTATAGCACAGTGACATCTTGAAACTAGACCCACTCCTAGAATGTGTACTGCTCTTGGGGCCGGTAACCACTGACTATTTCCAGCCCTGAGGCTCTGTCATCATTCCACCCCTTTAATGCGAATGTCTGTACTACCACTATCCCAGCTGCCTGGAGCTTAGGCCTGATGTACAACCAAGATCTCAGAGTCCAAACCCATGTGACCCATGTGGTACCGCCCCCTGCAACCAAGGAATAAGAGGACCAGCAAAGTGAGGAAGCTACTGAGCAGCCAGCTAGCCTGCCAAGCCTATACACATCCACACCTGGCTAAACAGCCAGTCCCAGCAGCAGCCCCACCTCCCTGGGAAGACTAGTTGTACACTGTTGATAGGAATGTAAATTAGCACAGCAACTATGGAAAACAATATGGAGGTTCCTCAAAAAAATAAAAGTAGATCTACCACATTATCCAGCAATCCCACTACTGGATATATATGTTATTGAATCCTTGTACATATCCAACAATGGATAAATGGATAGAAAAAAAGTTGTGTGTGTGTGTGTGTGTATGTCTATACACATACTATCTCTTTCTGTCTCTCTCTCTACATATATATATATATATATATATATACATAACAAAATATTATTCAGCCATAAAAAGAAAATCTTGTCATTTGCTATGACATGGATAAACCTGGAGGAAATCATGTTAAGTGAAATAAGCCAGACCCATAAAGATGAATACCACATGATCTCACTCATATGTGGAATCTAGAAAAAGAAAATGTTGGCATCATAGAAGCAGAGAGTAGAACAGCAGTTACCAGAGACTAAGAGGAGAGGGGTAAGAGGATGATAGAGACATATTGGTCAATGGGTTAAAATTACAATTACATAGGAGAAATAAATTCTAGCTTTCTATTGCACAATAGGGTAACTATGGTTAACATTAAGGCATTATATATTTTTTTAAAAGCTAGAAGAGAGATTTTTAAATGTTTTCACCACAAAGAAGTGATAAATACATGAGGTGATGGGTACCCTACCCTGATTCGATTATTATACAGCACATATATGTATCAAAACATCAAATTGCACCCCATAAGTACATATAATTATAATGTATCAATTTAAAAGAAAAGAAAAAATGTAAAGTTACCAGATGAACAAAGACAAAGGAAAATTAATACTAACACCAAAAGTTAACCAAAAGATGATCATATTATTGAAAATCCATTTTAAAAATATAATCATTCAGGTTCAATTTTACGTAACACCAGTCTAAGGAAAACATAAGGAAATACTGGAATCTAACTTCCTTTGAATGCTTACTCGACCAAATACACAGTTCCTGTTCTCCACACACTTTCAATCTGAAAAAATTAAGTACATATGAAAGATCTGATGGCAAGTGAAATCACATATGATTATACAGCAGAATCATTCCACTTACAGTTCTACCACTACAATAAATTACAGAATATTATATAACTGTTGGGCTACTTCTTAATTTATAAAGAGTCCACTCTTTTTGCTCACTCCATTACTCCACACACAAAAAGAAGACATTTGTGGATGTGTCAGAGTGTGGTTATTTCTTCATAATTTAATGTATCTGAATAAAAATCAGATTGAGTTGTAGATACTTCTGTAGGAAGACAAAACATTCATCCTCCTCTTTCAATGTTAGATCATTTCTTTTTACCTGCTTCTTAGGACTCTCCCAAGAGAGTGGAGTTTCTAATTGATATTCCTTGTAGATTCTAACATTTGTACAGGTTGTCATGCCTTGAACGCAGCACATGTTGTAATCTCTCTTCCATATGTACCACCAACTTGAGAGTCAGCTTCACTTACGCTGAGACATAAAACTGCTATGGGAGAGTCTGCTAACTCCCTTAACAAGCCCAACTTTCATTTGTCCAAGACTGATAGTGGAGGAAGGATCTCAGGGGTAATGTGGCTGCACCCCACAGCCCTTCCCATATGTCCATATGTCTGCTGAGATTGGCCTTCCCATTAGAGATGGCACTAACCACCTCTGCAGTCACTGCACTTGCCCTATAAGTACTGCCTCTTCAATGCCATGGCCCAAAACATGACTCAGGGTTCTTTACTTGGGTCACCTAAGCACCCCTTGAGGAAGCCTTCTCCTCACTCACTCTCAGTTGGGACAATGTTGGCCCATTTAGAAGAAGACTGTGAGGATGATTTTCTACTCATGTTACCGCGGCTGCTTCTCAGGTCCCCTCAAGGTGACAAGGTCCTCAAGGAAACAATTTCTAACGCCCCAGTCTAGAGAGCATGCCAATAACAAGGTCAACTCTAGGCTAGATACTCTACCCCACTGTCTGGATCCAGTCCAACTGTGATTAGGCTGCCAAGAGGCCAAGCTGAGGTGAATGCTTGTGGCAAATGTGGTTGTAAGTAGAAAGGAGAGAGGTGGGCTGAAGGTGTGTCTTCCTAGCCTTGGCCCTTGAGACAGGATAGATACCCAGTTGTGCTTATCAGCAGCCAGCAGCACTCCTCGTTTCACAAATTACTTCATCACAAGTGCCTCCAACATTCTAACCAATTCTCCAACTTGGGAATTCTCTCCAGAAAGACTTATTCTCTGTCAATGTCAGCCCACTGTCACTTCATGTTACTGTATCTTGAATGTGCTACTACTTTCTGTACTAATCTGAGCTAAGTTTTGTAAAAAATACAGCATTTACACTGTTCTTCAGCTATTGTCTTTCATTGTGTTGGACTAAAAAGTCCTTTCATTCAACACTCTTCCCTTCCATTCCCTTTCACCCCATGTGAATAATTTCCTTTTATAACTAATTTCTATAAAAAGTTTGGTTTCAAGTCCTAAGGAACTAGTATTTGCAATGCTAATGGTTATTGAAATTTTTTTAGCCAAGTTATTTTTCCCTTTTTTCCTTCACCTTCCAGAAAGCTCAGAGCCAAACTTACAGCTCAATTATGGGAACAGAGTTGGGTCTTTTGGCCCACATACCTATACCAAGTTTCTAATAGCTCCAAATTTTTACATTTATATTTACTTATATATGTATCCTCAACTGTTTATATATGTATCCTCAACTGTTGCAAAATTCAGTAAAGAACATAAATGATACATAGCTAGATATACAAAGAAATCAATAAATAGATGACTGATTGACTGATTGATAGATATTAATAGATCAAAAGAAATAGTCCAACTCATTGGTCATTTATTCAGTCAAATTTTGTTATTGAGTGTCCACCCCTTCTGAGTAGTAACTCTTAATTTCTTCAATTCTCATCCTCGTTCTCTGGACTATGCTTTCACCTTTAGGAACTCAAAATCACAGAGAAGAAATATTGTCTTGTAAAGAGAAGAGGTTAAGCATCCTGTTCCAGGTCACACATGTAGCAGTGGCCCAGGCACAGTTGACTCAGGTCTCCTAGTTTCCAGTCCAATGATGTTTTCACAACATTGCTCTGCTTTTTTATGGAGTTTACAGTATGGAAAGCCCACAAATAAAGGCAGAGTCCAAACTAACCACATATGTTTTGAGTCCTGTTCTAATCCTATCTCTATCTTCTTCTGGGTAAAGGATTTTCTCTTCCCTTATCTTTTCCCTGAACATTTTTACCTTTTGCAGCACATTTCTTTCTCTTCCAGCTTCAATTCTTCACTTTTAGTATTTTCTCTATTAAAAAAATGGCAACAATACTAATAACTGCCTAGCTGACCTGCTGCTGTGTGTACTCAATAAATGTTAGTTCCCTTCCCCTACACTTTGGAACATATTAAATGCTCCTTCCTCCCCATATATACTACCCCCCACCATTCCTGTATTACTCCTTTCTGTACACACTGACCTGGGAACTTGTTAATGACAAATGAATCAATGGAGATAGAATAGACAAATGTAATGCCATTTTAGCAAGAGAAATAGAAATAAAGAAGGTATCAGTCTGTTAAATTGGAACAAAAAAACACTGACTGTTTCTAATAAATCTTTCATATCTTCAACACATTTGATTTTTGTTTTTGCATACAAGGAAAAATGATGTCTGGTTTTTACCATTTGATTTTCATTGCAGAAACCTGACTTCAATGAAGTCACAGGAAGGAAGTTGATGATTTTTAGTGGGCATTTATATCTCACTACATATGTAGTGAAAACTTCCTCAGCACCTCTGTCTTCTCTACAAGCCCTATTTACATATGGGAATCCATATGGGGATCTTTGTGGTTCCAGGGAAGCTAACTTCACTCTCTGGCCGCAGGGTACATGACAGGCTATACAAATCAGCACGTTCCATCCACCTGGCCACAGGGCCACAGTGATTCATTACCTGGTGCATTATACCACCACACAAAGCCCAATCAAAATGAATCTCAGGACTTGTTGGAATTGCTGGGTCAAGGGCTCTCTCTCTCTCCTGCTCTGGAAATAGGAAGCCTAATACTCCTCCAGACATTTTACTACAATGAGGAAAATTGGCTTGAGAATGAAGCCAAAACCTAGAGAATTACAAAAGAAACTAAGCCAGGACCCTGATGATTCGTGAACTGCTGGATTAGACTTTACCTAAGCCTAGACTTTTTAGTTACATGAATTAATAAATTTTCTTTATTATTTAAGCTCATGTGTTACTTTCCAATAGAAGTTTTCTAACTGATACACTGTTACCACCTTAAAATTCATGTAAATTATGATTATTTTTGATAGATAAAAGTTGTGATTCATCTTTGCTACTTCCTCTCTGTCTAATATGCTAAAGATACCAAGCAGATGAAGAGTACAGTGTGTATGTCTATATATGTGTATTTTCCCACATGATCAACTCCAACAATAGTCATTATCCCCATCTTCACAGCGGATGGGGCCATGATATGTAAATCAAACTCAGATGACCAAAGTTTACAGCAACACTTGCAATTTAATGTCTCAGAAGCATTTCATTTCAGCCTCATAAAAGTTATGGTATGCTGATTAAGTACTGACTGGAAGGTAAAAGAGTGCTTACTTGAGGTTTATAGGGATGGAAAGGATGCATTCTGTTGGCACCTAATTTTGTTTTCTAAATATTCCTGCCCAAAGACAGCCAAATTCATGTATTTCATGTGTTTTCAGGAAGGAGGTGTGAGTACTCTTTTTTTATAATAGTATTTTCTACAAATAATAAAATATGAGGAAGAGAAAACGACAATAAAAGAAACCATATTCCTTTTCCAAAGAAAACATTTCTTGTCTTCAGTTTCTTCACTTCTGTATTTGAAGGGAAAGAAGTAATTCATTCCCTCTGGTAAACATTTTCAAGAGGGAGCACCCCAGCTTTCCACTTTGTCATTTCAGTCCAGAGCTTTGAATGTTTTATACTTAGCTCCTTCCCCTTCCTCGACTCTCTGAGAAGACAAAGGATAAGAACCGCCTGAATAGATTTTCAATTAAAAAAAAAAGCAAAGAACTAAGAAGCTGTCTCAGCAGAGGAACAAGGTGTGTCCATAGCCCTTTCTGTGGGGCTGCTCCTATACAGAAAGCAGGAATAAGGGAGGGACAAGAAGGCAGGACCAGAAGCCGAGAATGACAGAGAGCAAGCTTTGAGGGTAGGAGACTGAGTGGCTGCTGGGAATTTCAGGTGCTAAGGAAGTGCTGTACATGGAGGGTTTTAGAGGAACTGCCATGGACCAATCTGAAAGGGTTTGAGTTGTCTTTAGGTGCAATATTGCTCCAGAACTGAACCTGGGTTTCTCAGTTCTATAGGCAATAAATATATCCCTTGGTGACTTTTTCCTTATTTCCAACATTTTATTATGAACATTTTCAAACATAGAGACAAGTTGAAGGAATTGTGGCGTGTACACCCATACACCCACCCACCATGCAGATTCTACAATTAACAGTCTGCTATATTTGCTATCCATTTATCTATCCTTCTATCCATTCATCAATCTATCTTGTTTTTTAGTACAGTATAAGGTAAGTTGCAGACACTGGTATACTTTACTCTTAAACTATCATCATGCTTGTCATTAATTAGAGTTCAGGGTTCATTTATAGTATTTTTTCCTAGGCAAAATTCACATAGCATGGATTGCATGAATTTTAAGTGTACTATTAGATGAGTTTTAACAAATGCATATGCCTGTAAAAGGAAAACCCCTGTCGGCACGTAGAACATTATCATGGTGATTTCTTTCTAACATGAACTATCAAGAGTATTATTTCTCTGCTCCATTCATTTATTCAACAAATATTTTCGAAGCTCCTCTATGGTTCAGGTATTGTGCTAGGTGTTGGCAATAGAGAGATACATGAGATATAGCCCTTCATGGGAGCTGACTAAAGAAAGAGATCCCTGTACTTCAATTAGTTGTTTAATTAAACTAGAGTCACGGTTACTGTGAAAATCTGTTCACACAGAGGAGCAGTTAGCCAATGCACCTGAAGTGGAGTCCAAAAGAGTTTCATGCCAGGTATTCTGAAAGATGAGAAGAAGGAGGTCCCCAGATGACTGGAGACTAGGATGTGAAGCAGCCTGAAAAGTATGACCATGCACAGGATCTGGCATGGCTGAGATGCAAGACGAGGGGGATGAGATGAGATTGGAGACACAGTAAGGGCCAGGTCCAAGAAGACCTCAAATGTCCTGCTAAGGGGTTAAGTTATAATCCAGAAGGTGATAGGAAGCTGAAGAGGGACCTGCCAGACATGCAAGCTTGGATAAAATCTACTCCATTTGGACCTAACGAGAGATAGAGAGAGGGACCAACATGGAGACTCTGGAGAAAGAAAGACAAACATTTTGGGATCAGGTGTTAAATTATAAAAATTTTAGTCCATAATCCTCACAGCTAGATCCTAAAGGTCATGGATGATCGGCTGCCAGCCAGAATATGTCTTCCACACATTGCCAAAAACAAAAAAGGAACCCTGAAGAAGCCCGCCCTCCAGCTGCTCCTGAACTCACATTACCAGACAGCCTTGTGGACTAAAGAGAACTGGATAAGTCTGAGCTGGGAAACCCTATATTCTAACATGATACAGTTATGTATCACTTACTGAAAGTGATGTATTCTGAGTAATGTATCATTAAGCAATTTTGTCACTGTGTGAACATCATGGAGTGCACTTACACAAACCTAGATGGTTTAGCCTACTACACACACTTAGGCTCTATGGTAAAGCCTATTGCTCCTAGGTTACAAACTTGTACAGCACGTTACTATACTGAATACTGCAGGCAACTGTAACACAGTGGTAAGTAGTTATGTAACTAAACACAGCTAAACATAGAAAAAGTACAGTAAAAATACAGTATTATAGTCTTATGAGGCCAACATCATATATGCAGTTTGTCATTGACCAAAACATAGTTATGTGGTGCAGAACTGTATTTTTCTAACGTAGTCAGTTGCATCACAATCACCTAATGATGTTATGGAACAAGTCCTTTAAAAAGTGTTGTGAAGGGTTTTGCCAGACTCTATCAAAAGATACATCTCATGGCTGAAACAGTTTAGTCACTTTTGTTTATACTGAGAGAAAATTAAATGATCACACAAACACAGGTCTGTGTGTGCACATGTGAGTACAAGCATGCAAACTCACAGGCATGTGCACACACATTTGCTACAATCAAGGCTGAATCTTCTTGTGTTCCAATGTCTTCCGGGTAAAAACTGTGAAATGATCCAGGGTAAAGCATCGAATTCTCTTTCAACAGGATTGAAAGTAAATGTGCTGTTGTACTAAAATCCACAGTGGACTATTAAATCAATAGCTGTAAAGTCCAGTAGAATACTGCTAGGTCAAAAAAAAATAGCCAGGGCCTCTCCATTGGTGGGGATGCCTTCCAGTCTCCCAGTGGATTTGGTTTGTGATAAAGTTTGAAGGTGTGAATTACACAGTAAACAATATCAACAAAACAAGGGCAGAAGAGTGAATAAAGAAAGGAAGAGAGAGGCTTAATGAAGAACAAAGAGAACAAATAATCTCAGGAGAAGATACCAGGTCTTCATTTTTATTCCTGGCCTTTTAACAGAGCTACAGTTTTGTAAATCAGTTGGAATTATCTTGCTTTAACTGCAAAGCAGAGAATGATAAAAAAGGATAAAAGTACTGATTTTTAGGACTTAATATCCTACACTGTGAAAAGCTGTCCTATCAAAAGTGTTCCCCTCTGTTCCTTCCCTCTCTCTCCCCTGCCCACCTTCCTCTCTTTCTCCATGATACCCTCACTTTTTATCTTTTTATCTGTCTGTCTTTTAACTTTGAGATTCTCACTGAACTCTGATTGGAGTAACAACTGCCTAGGTACTTGAAGAACTCTGAGAAGTTGCTTCATGTTTACACCTCATTAAAACAGAGACCAGTCTTTGTCAAGAGCAAAATTCAAGCCCAGAGTGATGGCTCATGCCTGTAATCCCTTTGGGAGGCCAAGACAGGAGGATTGCTTGAACCCAGGAATTCAAGACCAGCCTAGGAAACATAATGAGACCCTCTCTACAAAATCTTGATGTGGTGGCATGCACCTGTAGTCCTAGCTATTTGGGAGGCTGAGGTGGGAGGACCCCTTGAGCCCAGGCATTTGAAGTTAGTTATAGGGAGCTGTAATTATGCCACTGCACTCTGGCTTAGGTGACAGAGGAAGACCCTGTCTCTAAACAAAACAAAACAAACAAACCAAAAAGAAGCACAAATCTTAATATTCACCCAACTCCTTTATTAGCTGTGGAGTTTTCAGGTAAAGAAATAAAAGTTTAATTGGCTTAAGTATATTTGATTGGTCCATTTACAGGGCTCAACCTCTCCTCTGCTCCCCTTGCTTCTCAACTCTGTGCTGACTTCTCTTTTTGGCGTTGTCTCCAGGTGGAAGCCATAGCATCTCTAGCCTCACCTTCACATTCTGGGAACTACAAGGAGCTTTTTGTCCCTGATCATTTAAAAATCAGTTAAGGTCCCATAACTGGGCCCCTTTAGGCTAACTTGGTTTATATTCTTGTCCTAAATAAAATATGCTCATAGGCCAAGACTGGATCATATGACCACCCTGCAGTTGAAGAATGGACTAAATCACGTGGTTTGACGGTTGGGTAACAGGTGTCCTCAAGGGAAATGGAAAGGTTATTGTTAGGATACGAGGGAGTGGATTGGAGGCAGGCAAAAACAAGTGCACTAGGTTTCTGAAAAATCAAGGTTTGTGTCTCAGTCAGCCTGGGCTGCTATAACACAATACCACAGAATGGATGACTTACACAACAGAAATGTATTTCTTAGAATTTGGAAGCTGAAAAGTCCAAGGTCAGAGTGCCAGCATAGTTGAGTTCTAGTAAAGGCCCTCTCCCTGGTTTGCAGATGGTCATCTTCTCTCACACCCTCACATGGTGGAGAGCAGAGAGAGAGGGGAAGCTAGTCCTCTGGACTCTCTTGTTGCAAGGGCACTAATCCCATTATGAGGTCTCCACTCTCCTAAAGTCCTCATCTCTAAGGACCATTACATTGGAGATTGGGGTTTCCATGTATGAATTTTTGAGAGACACAAACATTCAAGCCATAGCAACTTGAAACACTACTAAAAGCAGAACCCAAAAAACAGGCAGACACCACACCTGTATCTATACTGGTTAAAGTGGAGAAGGAAAGCATGGTTGCTCTGGTCTCTACCGAGAACCACTGCTCTTGCAATGCTTCTTCTTAACATTTTATCTCCCAGCCCCATCATTTATACAAAGTGACCAAAGCCTCCTTGTTGGTATCAGGAAAAGAACAGTGCTGAGAAAGACAAACTGACAAAGTATGCCTATGACGTCTGTCCTCACCTTTTGTTCTCACTCTTGTTTTATTCTCTGACAAATTCATATTCTAGCACACTAAACTTTCCTTAACATGGCATACATATTACCTCTTCCCGGAATTTTCTACTTTCTTTTCTTCATTTGTTCAAAGTCTTCCTATCCCTCAAGACCTGGCTCAAATGCCACCTCTTCCCTGAATTCCCAATTCAAACAAATCCCTCCTTTGTGACTTCCCACAAATTCTGCTCAGACCTCTATTTACAAGCATTCTAGTCACTCAAATGCCAACCCTGAAAAGTTCTTTGGTAATCAGTACAGTAATATCCTTCTTCTGAGTAGGAGTTCTGTAGGATATGAATAGGTATTATGGCTAAAAGGAATTCTCTGGTTCAAAAAAAACATTTGGGCAACACAGTGTTAAAAAATGTTAAGCTTTCTTTAGTACAAGACTTCTCCTAGTCTTTAGTATGCATGTGTGTGTTGTAAGTCTATAAGAGGAGGCTTTGGTAAGGAACATTTTCCACATTTTTTTGTTCATTTCATTTTTAATTGATAGATAAAGATTATATATATGTATGGGGTTCAAAGTGATATTTCAATTCATGTACACATTGTGGCATGACCAAACCAGAATAATTACACATTCATCACCTCAATATTTATCATTTCTTTTCAATGAGAACACTGAAAATCCTTTTAGCCATTTTGAAATATATAATACATTATTATTAACTTTAGTCACCTTGCTGTGCAATAGAACGCCAGAACTTATTCTTCTTGTCTAACTGAAATTCCATACCTGTTAACCAACGTCTCCCCTTTTCCCATCCACCCCCCTTCCCTCATCTGCCTGTGATAACCACCATTCTACTCTCTGTTTCCTTGAATTCAGCTTTGTTTAGATTCCATATATAACTGAGATCATATGGTCTTTGCCTCTCTGTGCCTGGGTTATTTCACTTAACATGATGTTCTATGGACAGAGAACTTGAATGGACACTTCTCAAAAGAAGACATACAAATGGCCAACAGATATATTTTCAAAATGTTCAACATCGCTAATTATCAAATAAATGCAAATTAAAACCACAATGAAGCATCACCTCACACCTGTTAGATTGGCTATAGTTAAAACGAAGAACGATAACAAATGTTAGCAAAGACGTGGAGCAAAAGGAACCCTTACACCTTGTTAGTGGTATTGTAAATTAGTGCACTGTTGGTGGTATTGTAAATTAGTATGGCCATTTTGGGAAGTGTTATGGAGGTCTCTCAAAAAACTAAGAGATCTGTAAGATCCAGCAATCCCACCACTGGATATATATTTAAAGGAAAATAAATCAGCTGAAGAGATGTCTTCACTCCCATATTCATTGCAGCATTATTCATAATAGCCAAGATATGTAAACAACCTAACTCTGTCAATGGATGAGTGAATTTTTTAAATGTAGAATGTACACAAAATGGAATTCTATTCAGCCTTAAGAAAAAACAGGAAATTTTGCACACTCGTTTAAGCAAAAGATTCTATTTGAGAAAACATCTAGAAAAGCCATTATTTTTACAGAATATTCTAAGAGAAAAGCTGGCCTACCCTAGTTTCTTCACTTTCTAAATGAATAAACCCATTGTCACAGAGTTTTAATGACCTGGTCAACCCATAGCTGATCAATACGAAGGCCAGGACCACAAGACCCATCTCTCATTTCCAAGCGTCAAGCCCTTGCCTTTACACTGCATCCCTGCAGGTGTGCTGTAGGCTTCCAGAGCTGTTTATTCACCTTAGGAAAGATCAGGGTCGGCCCCATGGCTGGAGGCTCAGGTGGACTCTCCAGGCGACCCTCCTTCGAAGGCAGTAATGATGGGCTAAACACCCATCATAAAGTGTTTGCATAGTATTTGATACATAGTAAGCTCCAAACATTACTACTGAGAGTCAGGACCACAGACAACAATAAATATTGCCTTAGGTTGGGGTCCCCAGAGGTAGGAACAAAAGGATTTGGGTTCTGATAGTTTATTTGGGAAGTGACCCCAGGAAGTGGGTACATAGAAATGTGGAAAAGTGAGACCAGGAGGGGAAAGCAACCAATATAGGATGTATTTCTGCGAAGGTTAGCAGAGTGGGTAAATGGGGCTGAATTCCACAAGGTCAACAATGTAAATAATGTACAGCACATCTCAAAGATGTCTTGTTCAATGGTCAAGGGACTGAACTATTTGTCACCAATTCTCATTCATCATTGGCTGAAGACTGCTTCCAGGGGTGTTAACTCCCCAGCACCTCTGCCCTGCCCTGCAGCAGACTAGGCATGTTCCTGTGGCCATGGGCTAAATACTAACAGCATCTATTAAGTACCCTGAGAAAATGCTCTGTACATAACAAGTACCTGGGATCAGGGGCACTGTCTCACTCAGCAGTGGGTGACCTGGCCTCATTAAGTCCATTGCTAAAGCTATGAGAATGCCTCAAAGACTTCTAAGTACAAGGCTGAGGCCACACTTCTCATGAGATCCCAACCAATAACTAAGTGTGGCAGAGCTACTAAGGCAGGCCCATGTGCTGGATATCTCACAGCTGACTTTAGCTCCAGGACTCATTGCTGGCCTCGCCAAACTTACACTGCACAGCAGTCTACAATACTTCCACCTTTCTTACCCTCTGTCTTGCACTCAGGATGCACTTACACTGTGGCCTCATGGCATTCCTTGACTTTCCAACTCCTTCCCCATGTTCTCTCATGCAGGGGTTCCTTTAATCCCACATTTTAATCCCATGTTGGCCATCTCCTTCTCTAAAACCCACATCCACAAAAACTCCCTGGTGATTGCCATTGGAGCGCCACTGCAGCATCAGGGAAGACAACTTCTATACTGTATAAACAAATGATTCATGAAATCCTTTCTCCACAAAGAACAGGAAATAATATTTCAATGGCCAGGAGAGGGTTATAAAGTTCAACTGAGATTCTCTCTATCTGCAGGAAAATTTTGGTATTACTTCTCTTTACTCCAAGACTCAATTTCTCAGTTGTCTTATTAGCACCCTAGCATATGTCGGTGAGGATGTGGAGCAACGGGCATTCTCACACAATAATAGTAGGCATGTAAAATGGTTTCACTATTTTGAAAAAAGTTTGGTAATTTCTCAAAAAATTAAGCATTCATCCATCATCAGATCCAGCCACTGCACTCTCAGGTATTTACCTAAGAGAAATGAAAGTGTATATCCACATAAAGACCTGTACACAAATGTTCTTCCTATCCCAGCTCACCTGCCACACACATATACCACTTCCATAACCACTCTTGCCAACAACACAGAGCAAATGTCAGCTGGTCCATCGGGCAGTGGGTGTGAAATGTTTAGCAATAACGTTTAATATTAGCCCTAATGAAGAGCAACAAAAATAATTTGGAAGGAATTCTTGTTGCAAAACTAAAATCTACTAAGTGAAACTTTGACAATTTGATTAATTAGTCATAAAGTCAGGCAGAGTCTATGGTAAATCTGGATTCTAGAAAGTGCTTAAAGAGTTTAGTTGTAGTGCTTCCCAAGTTTCAGTACCCACTAAAAACTTAGCTGTAAGGAGATACCAATTATAAGTTATGCCCAACCCCAATCATTTAGTACAGTTAAAGGTACTTTGAAACAAAATTTAATTTTTTGAATTCTTGATTTGAAACCATTACTAATTACAGAAAAAAACTCCTTAACGTTTGAGTAAAAGCTTGCAATTTTCAGGGACAGAAATTCAGTGGTTTTTATCCAGTAAGTGCCGTGTATCTGTGTTACTATCATTATAAGCCCAGTTTGAATGAAGGAGATTTTTTTGGTGGTCAGTCAGGCAGCCCAGTTCTTGCAGAAGGTTCTCAACGTGCTGAGCATTGCCTTCTTGAAAAGCCTCCCTCAGGCACTTGTGTGTATAAGACACAAAAACAGTCAATTGTCCTAAAATAAAATGCCAGATTTCGTTCTTACTGAAGGTCATGAGAGTTCATCCTGAGGCTACCTTCTACTCAAGTGTTCTTTCCTTGGCTTTTTTCTCTCTTTACTTGGTACTATGGAAATCTAAGCCAGACCCATTCTCCTGATTGCTCAATCCGGGAGAGTTGGAGCCTGGCTACTCCATTCTGTGAGTATTCTGCCTACAATTAAGGTGTTGGCTGGAGCTACAGTCATATCAAGGCTCAACTTGGGGAGGACGGTGCTTCAAAGTTCACTCCTGTGGCTATTCACCAGCCTTGACACATAGGCCTCTCCATGCAGCCACTTGAAACATGGCAACTTGGCTCCACCAAAGTGGGAGCTCTGAGAGAAAGCAAGAAAGCCAGGAATCTTTCTGTAACCTAATCTCAGAAGTGATATCCCATCACTTCTGCTGGATTATGTTCGTTGTAGCAAGTCACTAAGTCTAGCTAACACAGAAGGAGAGAGGATTATACAAAGGCAAAAATATCAGGATGCAGAAGTCTTTGGAGGCCATTTTAGAGGCTACCTACCACTGTCTGCCCTCTGGCAGATGGGACTGGCCTAGCCTCACTTTCATGGACATTTCTGTTCATCAAGGAGAAATATGGGAAGCACAAAAACGTGTCTAGGCTGTAGCAACTATAAAATCTAGCCAACCAAATGCTGGAATTTTCTTAAATAATTTGTCCATGGTTCTTGGCTCTGTCCTTTGGGCTCTGGATTTTGCTCTCTGAGTTACCATTCCTTTTTCATGAAAGGTAGAATGCCTTTGCAGCTGAGTAGTTTTCTCAGCATGGCTCCTTCCAGTAGAATTTTGAGGGTTCCACAACCTCTTTTCCTTTTGTACCGATCTATCTTTGTCATTATAAGCTGGCAGTGTTATGCTGATTAGTTCACTCAAAAACTTTGTTAATCTCTGTGAATTTCACTGGGCTTCATCAAAATCAAGAACCCTGCTCTTTGAAAGATACAGTTTAGAAAAACAATATAAGCCACAGGCAGAGAGGAAGTATTTGAAATCTTACATTTGATAAAGGACTTGCATTCAGAATACATAAAGAAATCTCAACTCTCAATAATAAGAAAACAACCCAATTTAAAAATGGACAAAGAATGTGAACAGATACTTCACCAAAGAAGATACACAGATGACAAATAGGCCAGGTGCAGGTAGCTCACACCTATAACCCCAGCACTTTGGGAGGCCAAGGCAGGTGGATCACCAGAGGTCAGGCGTTCGAGACCAGTCTGGCTAACATGGTGAAACCTGTTTCTACTAAAAATACAAAAAAATTAGACAGGCATGGTGGTGCACACATATAATCTCCGCTACTCGGGAGGCTGAGGCTGGAGAATTGCTTGAAGCTGGGAGGCAGAGGTTACAGTAAGCCAGGATCATGCCATTGCACTCCAACTTGGGCAACAACAGTGAAACTCCATCTCAAAAAAAAAAAAAAGAAGATACACAGATGACAAATAAACATATAGAAAAAGCTAACCATTATTAGTTATTAGATAAGCGCAAATTAAAACACTGCAGTGCTACTACCCACATATTAAAATGTCTAAAATTAAAATGGCTGACCATAGCAAGTGTTGGTGAGAATATGGAGCAACTGGAATTCCCATACAAATGATGGTGGGAAATGGTTCAACCACTTCAGAAAAAGTTTGGCAGTTTCTCAAAATGTTAAACATACACCTATCATCAGATTTAGCCATTGCAAAACTCCTAGATATTTACCCAAGAGAAATGAAAGCTTAGGTCCACACAAAGACTTTTATACAAACGTTCACAGAAACTTTATTTTAATAACCAAAAAGTGTGAACAACCTAAACACCCACCAACAAGTGAATGGATAAACAATTGGTGATATATCCACACAGTGAATACTACTAAACAATAAGAGTTATTGACACACTTACAATAGGCAAGAATCTTAAAATAATTAGGCTGAATGAAGAATGCAAAGCAAAAAAAAAAAATACACATTATATGATTCTACTAACATATAGTACTAGAAAATGCAAACTAATTCATAGTGACATAAAGCTGATGAATAGTTGCTGGGTGATAGTGAGGAAAGGAAGAGGAATGATGACAGGAAAGGATTACTGTAGGGTTCCAGGACACTTTTGGAGGTGACAGATATAAATTTTTTTTGATTGAATGATTAATAGTTTCATGAGCCTCGGGCCTCCTTGCTGAAGTTTGCTGGCCACAGGGGAGGCACAGATGACTTGGAACTTAAGACTTGATAGAGCTCTCAGAAACCGTGTATCTAGTTCTCTGCTTGATGCTGGAGTCATCTCCAAACCAGCCACCTCTTGGTCCCCCAGCCTATTCCCTGCTCTCTGACAAAGCCGACCTATGTCCAGAATAGAAGCATAGCAGCTGTTTAAATTTATTGTTCTCTCCCATAGAAGCTTTAGGCTTTTTCTCAATCACAGTGATTTTTGTAACAGTTCACTAATTCAATTGGGTATTTGGCAAGAAAATCATCTACTTTAATCTTAAGCCAGTTCCATTGTGAGCAGTGTTAGTTTCTGGAAGCTTTTGGACTCTAAATTCATAGATCCCTTTGGGAAACTAGTAGAAGGCATATTCCACTAGCATATAATAAATGGGAGTGGGATTATAGAACTTAACTGTCTTGGCAGGACATCGTCAGATGGACTGATGGTGGAGGAGGAATTATCTAAATTCCCTCCTTGAACAGGACCAAGCCCTCTGGGAGTAGTAGATAAGAAAGCTGGATGAAGGACTTGAAGACATAAGGGGTTTGCCCCTGTGCAATGCTGCTTGTTCATTTTCCAGTATTAGGGAGAGATTAGACGATATAAGAGTAAACAGTTTGGATTTTGGAGTCACATCATCTGGATTTGCATCATACTGGACTTGGCGGTATGGTCTTAAACAAGAAGCTTCACTTCACAGAGGTATTGTAAGGACTAAATGAGATAATGGCCAAAAATGCTCAGCACAAGGCCTGGCACAGGATAAGGGACAAGCTCCCATTAGTAATTATTATTGTCACGAATTATCTTTTAGGCTTGGGTGAGGCAACAACTTCACACTGTTAATATGTTGCAATAATTAGGTAGGGGAGCTGCCAGATGACAGCGCTGGTTCCATGGCTGAGAGATTAAATTTCCAGCTTTTTGAAGGACCTGTGGTGCCTGGAAGACCACTAGTGAAACTCTTGTTTACCCCAGGTAGTCTGCATACCTGCTGCCAGGCAGCTGGACCCAAAACTCTGATTAGTATATAACAATCACACAGCTACTGTCATGGAAATGAGAGGGAGAGGCAAGTCTTGTGACTAATCCAAATCACATTCCAAAAGATCTACTGTAGGTTGCCAGCCCCCACATGCAGGGCCCAGGTCTCAATTTTCTTTATAATCCAACACCAAGCAGAGCACTCAGCATGCAAAGGTACAATAAGCATTGGACAGGGGTAAAGCCCATCTTCTCCCATACTTTGGGTGCTGCCTCAGGCCACAGATAACAAGTGCCATTGACTGAGTGGCACTGTGCCACAAATGCTTTCAAAACCAGTTACAGAAATTTTTTAAGCCAGTTGCACCCTTTCAATTCCCCAAACAATCCTCTGTTAAATTAATGTGGAAAGTAGGTGGCTGCAAACAAAGTCTATCTGACAGCAGAGGCCACACATACATCCCACCCTATGCTGCCTCAAGCACACTTGAAAATGCAAGATGCAAGCAAGTCTCCTCATCTCTCTACTTCTTTCTCAAGGAAGTTGGAAGGTATATACCTCCTTTTCCTGGCCCCTAAAGTTCTCAGGATAAGGGAGCCTGTCCCCTACATCCAGCCCCTTCCTGACATCCTGCAGAAACTACTGGAAAACCCACTCTAGTCTCTGAGGTCAGTCCTAACTCCATTTGCACCATGAGCAAGAAAGCCATGGTGTGCAACAGCCAGTTCAAAAGTGCTGATGAGAGTTGATTGTATTCATCTCTTCTCAACTCCTAATGACTGGCTTAAAACTAGCCATGTGGGAATATTTACACCAAGGGAATTGGTGAACACTACAAATCAGGGCTCTTCCTTTTCCCCTGAAGAGCTAATTCTTACACATTTACCAGCATGTCACTGTTTTGAAGATATAAACTCTCACCATCCTAAGACAATGCTCTCATCAGTGTGCAAACATTTTATACTGCTTTGAAAACTAGGAACATGTCAGATGGATTCATATGCTGCCTTTGGGAACCCAAACCTTTCAATTGCCTTGCTTTAAGTATTACAGCTGTCATCTTGGAATTTTTCATTTACCAGTAGAACCTTTAATCAACCTATAAAATATGATTCACATAATGAATCCAGGTATTTCACCGAGTGCTAAAATCCAAAAGCAATTAGCCTTTTTGTTTATTTCACATGGGAGTTAGACTAAAAGCTACATGAACATGCAAAAAAGAGCCAGGCATTGGTCCAAATGTCTGAATGATGTACTAATTAAATTGTATGACAACACTGCTATCTTTATACATACACTTTATTACAGGTTGGGGAATCAGCTCGGGCCTTCCAAGTCAGTCTCTGAGAGAGCACTTCTTTAAAACTGGAGGAATGGTACAGGGTATACCTTTGTAAGAAAGATACAGCTACAATTCAGAGAGAACAGATAAGACTTTGGGTGAGATTGAAAAAGCTTGGTTAATTTTTCTCCTCTCTCTGCTATGATATGATCTTAATCAGGGATAAGAGTTTAAAAGTCTGCTTATTCATGTATTCATAACATAAATATGATGAAACTTGAGGTAGATGCTGGGGATAATATAAAATTAGCAAGATCCAGCCCAGGCCCTCTAAGGCCTCAGATAGCTCCAGCCTGGCAGGGAAGTGAATGTTTATGAGAAAGATGTCCCTAAATGTGACCTAGGATTTACAGGTTCCTCACAGGTCCAGGGAGGGATTGTTAACACTGCCAGGGAATGGGAATGGGGTTACTGAAGGCACCCTGAGGAAAGTGTACTTGAGTGGATCTCTCATTTTGTTCATCCTAATCCATAGGCTCCCATGAAGAGTTAATTAAATATACATTGTGGAAGTAGTCTGTTTGAAAAACTCCTCCTGCTCTTTGCCACAAGGAAAACCAAGAAAGAATAGTACTAGCAATAATATGCACTGAGGTTTTCCAGATGGCAGGCATGGCTTCAAGAGCTTTACGTGTCCTGACTTATGTAATCCTCATGGCGACACTAGGTGAGCAAAGTGACCTTCACAAGTGAAAGAGTTGGGATTTGAATCCAAGAGTCTGGTATGCCCCATCACACATCGTCTTTCTGGGACCGCACGGCCAAGTGCAAGTATGCCATCCCAGGTCTCACTCTACTTATCATTGCTTCATTTCATCTTTTCTTTTTATAGGTAGGTCATGAGAATTATCCTAGAAGGATGTTATAATGGTGTTATAACATCCTTTTACAAGTTCCATTTAATGAGTGGCACTTTATTTATTTTCTTTAAGGAGACCTTCCAGTGCAGCTAAAGAGGAAGGACACATAGATAAATAGCATAAGTCTTGGAGTCAGTCTTGAGTTCTCCTCCTGGCCACATCACTGACTAAGCTGTGACCTCTAGACAAGCTGTCTCTACAGTCTCAGCTGCCACCACTGCCCATCTCAGGTCATGAAATCCAAGCCCCTCTGAGCCACTCACAATTTCCCTAATGATCAGGCCCTGCTTGATATCCAAACCTACGCAGGTTGTTTCTTCTCCCAAACAGAATCCCTTCCCCACAACCATCACCACCTTGCCCCACCCAACCATAACTGCTCACCCTTGAATATCTCTTCCCTCCAGGAAGCCTTCCCTGACCCCTCAACACTGGGTAGACTCCTTGCTTGGGTGCCTAAAGGACCCTGCCCTCATGCTCAGGTTAGCATTTATCATTTTTCACATACTAGGTGTAACTGCCTGTGAGTCTCACCCAATGGACCTGCAGTTACTCATTAGGAGAACCTCAGAACCACCTAGGCAGTTTTAAATACAGTTTCTCAAACCCACCCCAGAGAAGATGCTTATTCAGAAGATGCTAACAGTGATCCAGAACACTAGATCTTTAAAAAGCTCCCAAGGGATTCTAATGTATACCTGATTCAGTGCTTACCTGACTATAAAGTACCCTGGATTATACACCTTTAAAGGCTGGGGTTGTGCATTTGCCCACAGGTGTATGCCCACAGCTGAACACACAAGTTAGTCTGTTAAGATGTGTTAGTTGACTTACTGAATGAATGCGTGAAATTCATCTATCTCACCTATCCTCAGTACTTTAATTTGTAAAATGGTATTACAACACCCTTCTAGGATAATTCTCATGACCTACCTATAATGAAGAAAAGATGAAGGAGGAAATTACAATAAAGGAATTCCTCATTCTAGTATTAAATAACCTCTCTATTATCTGTTATCATGAAAACTCTCTTTAGTTAGGCTCATGTCATCAAGTGTGCTTCAGAAAGAAGAAACAATCCTTTAAGTAATCTACATGGTCATTACACACTCTATATGTTACAATGCAGGAAAAACAATGAAATTGTTTTTGGTATATTCCTCAAATGACCCAGCTCCTCCTTAACATGGCATGCACTTAGAAGATTTTATTTCAAGTTCATGAGAGCATATAATCCTGTGTTTGTCCTTCCCACCTGGCCACCCACTTTGCTGGGATCAGCAGCCACTTACTGAAGGAGAGGCCCTGTCTGCTCAAAGGCTTTACCCACTTTCCATAGAGCTTATTTAAATTCACCCGATGTGACACCTTTAGGAGTCAACACTTTTGGGATTTATAGCACTTTAATTGTCCCCCTAGAGGAGAAAGAGCTAACACATTCCCAAGTTCTTTCTCCTTGTCAGGAAACAGACTTAGCCCGAGAAGCAGAAATTTTCACTCTCTCAGGAGCACCCTGGACAGTCTGCAGCCACTCTTGCAGCCCCCTCACTAACCTGTGAAAGGCTGGACCTTCTGGTCAGACTGACCTGAAGAGGTCTGATGTGCAAGAGGTTCCTACACGTTCTCTTACAAGACCCTAGAAAGTAAGTGTGAAAGACAAAATCAAGGTATCTAAATTCCTATCCTTTTCAGGACACTGTCCTAGATGCTTGGCAGGACTGGCAAAGAGCAAGTTCTACAAAGGAAAATCATGAATACTCTGGGCTGTCACATGTGAATCAGGAACCCAGGGTAGAACTGGAAGCTTAGGGAAGATGTAGGGATTATTGATAAGTCCTCAAACATCCCCAGCCTGGGACACAAAAGTACGGTCTTCACATTACAATGAGTCTGAGTGCCCATCCTGCAGAGTGTTGGACATTCAAATTTTAACTAGGCTACCCCAAGCCCCATATACTTTCAGGGATCCCCAAGAAGGACTCACATGTTCCCCAGATCTGTATGTGTGCTTGTCTGTTGCCTCTGGCAGATGACATTACTCTAAACCACTGGTTTTCTTCAACTCTGCTAGTTCATTGCAATGTCTACTTGGTGGCTTCTCCAGCCATCTCAACTCCCATTGCTCCAGTTCCATTCAAGAAGCACAACAAGCTTCTCCACTACTATTGGAAGAGCTCACTAGGACAAATCTGCTTCAGGGGTCCTGACCACATCTCACACATCAGTCACTACAACAGTCGCCCAGAGGGATATTTTGGCCTCTCCTCACCACTGAGTTGAGCACCCGGCTCTCCCTATCCCCAAGACAGACCAAGATCTCCCTATCCCAATCCAAGCTCATGACAAACTCCCAATGGAGGACCAGCTATTCCCTTTAGGAGAAAGCTCACACACAGCTCAGACAAGCCAGCTTTCCTCCAAAGCAATATATGGTCTAAGTTAATTCACTGAAAACAAATTCTAAAATTTGTGCTGAAGGGATTACCAGGACCTAGGAGGCTATTGGGAGCCATGACCTAATGTCTTCAGACTCTACAACCTGCCCTTAGCTTTCCAGCTCTCTGCCTTATCTCTTATCACCCACACCCACCCCATCCTGTCCTGTAGCCTCTGCCCTCTCAGGATCAGCAGCCTGTGCTGGGCTGGGCACTAATTCGCCCCTGCTTAATCTCTCCAATAGAAGAGCCCCTCCTTCTACCCCAACTCCCTCCAGCTATAGCAGCACAGAACTGGGACGAACACAAATGGAAAAAACATTGCTGAAAACACTGTTAAGAGGACAAAATGAAGCTAGGTGCAGTGGCTCATGCCTCCAATGTCAGCACTTTGGGAAGCCAAGGTAGGATTACTTGAGGCTGGGAATTCAAGGCCAGCCTGGGCAACATAGCAAAACTCTGTCTCTACTAAAAACAAACTAAAAATTAGCTGAGCATGGTGGTACATAGCTGGAGTCCCAGCTACTCGGGAGGCTAAGGCAAGAGGATCATTTGAGTCCAGGAGTTAGAGGCTACAATGAGCTATGATCACACCACTGCACTCCAGCCTGGGAAACAAAGCAAGACCCTATGTCACCAAAAAAAAAAAAAAAAGAAAGAAAGAAAGAAAAAAAAGAAAGAAAACCTGCAAGTTAAAACTACAGAATTTTTCCAAAGCTATTAAAATCATCTCAATTTGTTGTAAACTTTATAGCAAAACATACTTGCAAATCAGTATATTTGTCACTTGGCAAATTTAGTGAATTGGTCATTGATGGAATTTGCAAAACAACCTATAAATGTTAAAATGTTGTCAGCAGGGAAAATGACTTCTATAATAGAATAATATAAAAGTGTAACCCTAGAAAATTACATAGAAAACAAAGAAAATATATATTCAAAAAACTATGCATTTATTGAACAATATTACTGGTATCTTTTATGAACCACGCCCTATTCTAGGCACTTGGGAAACATCGGTGAACAAAACAAAGATTTTTGCCTCCATAGGATAATAAGCATATCAGTTCTACTGCGTGTCAAAAGACAAGGAGTGCAACAGGAAACATAAATGTACAACAGGATGAGGGAATCTGAAATGCAGGAGGAGAAATGGCAATTAGATGGATAATTCAGGAAGACTATATTGACTGAAGGTATTCAACAAAAACATAGAAATTGTTCATTGACAATACTCAGGGGAAAAATCACATTTGTTTAAAAAAATTGAAGAAAAATAATTCCCAAAATAAGTTTAAAAGACAAATAAATATATTTGGTAGATTCAACAAATTGGCCTTTTTTGCTTTTGTATAATCAAATGACCCATTCTGGAGATTTTTCCCAAATGAACTCAGTGAAGGAGCTGATGACTCTACCTCTAGAACAAAATTGCCTGCAACTTCTAAAGGCATTTCTCTTACTAAGCGGGGAGAAAAAGGTGAATTGTGCTACACCAGCACCCAACTGTACCCATGAAATGCACCCAGAAATGAAGTGCTCAGGAAAAGTTGGAGTAGTCCTTAGTGTGGACCCTGAAGAACAAGCAAGTTCACGTGAGCAAAGAGGAAGAGAAGCCAGATGAGGACTTTTTGAGAGATAGAACTATAGCATATGCTTTCTTATACAAGACCCAGAACAAAGGAATTGCTCAATATAAGTTTATTGAACAAATGAATGATAGCCTAAGTGTTCCAAGCATGGGAAAGAAAGGAGAGAATGGGTGTGCTCTGCCTATGGCACAGAGAGAACACTGGCCTGGCTGCAATGGAAGCAGGTGTATTTAACAGTGGGGAACAAGACTTGGACAGGTAAGCCTGATTCTACCACCTAGAAACCAGAGATGGAATGAGATAGAGAGAGAGGGAGAAAAAGAGAGAGAGAGAGAGAGAGAGAGAGAGAGAGAGGGAGAAAGAGAGAGAGAGAAGTAGGTTTTCTTTATCTGGAGGCTGCAGATCACTAGAGCAGGGTTTGTTAGGAATCTTATCAGAATGTAGACTCTGATTCAACAGGTCTAGTTTAGGGCCTGGGATTTCACATTTCTGAAAACTCCCAGGTGATGCTGTTGCTGCTGGATCACAATTGGAGGAGCACGTCTCTAGAGAGTCCAAAACAGGCTTTAAAGCTGTGTGACCCCACTAAAATCATGCACAAAATATTGTCTTCTATACACATATCCACAGTTTTCATTAGATGCCCATAAGGGGTCAGTTATGGGTTAAATTGCATCCCCTCAAAAAGATGTGTTGAAGTCCTAACCCCCAGTGTCTGTGAATGAGACCTTATTTGAAATGATCCTTATTTGGATCTTTGCAGATACAAAGATCCAAATTAAGTTAAAATGAGGTCATTAAGGTGAGCACTAGTCCAATATGACTCTTGTCATAATAAAAGGGGAACATTTTGGACACAGACACATAGAGAGAATGGCATGTGACAAGGGTGATTGGGTCTGATACAGCTGCAAGCCAAGAAACAACAATTCTGTTGACTGCCAGCAAATCGTCAGAAGATATGAAGAGGCAAGAATTCTCCCTTACAGTTTTCCAAGGGAGCATGGCCCTGCAGCACAGTGACTTCAGACTTCTGGCCTCCAGAACTGCCAGACAGTAAATTTCTGTTCTTTAAAGCCACAAAATCTGTGGTACCTCATTACGGGAGCCCTAGGAAAGTAAAACAGAGTCTAAAACACACACACACACACACATTTAAGAATTATCATAAAAACATAGGAAGTCAGCCAGGTGTGGTGGCTCATAACTGTAATCCCAGCACTTTGGGAGGCCAAGGTAGGTGAATCATCTGAGGTCAGGAGTTGGAAACCAGCCTGGCCAACATGGTGAAACCCAGTCTCTACTAAAAACAAAAAATTAGCCGGGTGTGGTGGCACACACTTGTAATCCCAGCTACTTGGGAGGCTGAGGCAGGAGAATCACTTGAACCTAGGAGGCAGAGGTTGCAGTGAGCCAAGATTGCGCCATTGCACTCCAGCTTGGGCAACAGGGTGAGACTCCATCTCAAAAAATAATAACAATAATATAAGAAGTATTTGATGATTTAGAGACCAAGGTTCACAGCTGTCACTGTGTCACTGCCTCCACTTGAATTTCTTCCTCTCTTGAACCTGAAAAATGGCTTCTTTCCTAGTCAAAGCTCTTTCTCTGGGATCTTCAGGTTGTCTATCCCATTCAGCCTCTAGCAAGAGACACATTCTTTCTGGACTTCTGGACCTGAAGAAGGAACCTTCTTTCAGAGCTGTATTCTTCTTGGCATAGAAGGTGGAGAAACTGAAATATGGCTTTTCATCCTCCTCCAGGCCCCCCTGTGCCATGCTTTCTTTCTTCATCTTGGTCCACACAATCTGATTCCTCGTCTTTGTTCTTCTGCTGCTGCGAGAAGAAAGACAGCCTTCTCTCTTTTGATGAGCAGACTTACAACCTTGACCTATTTATTTTTCTTGTTATACTTCTTCCTGTGCCTTACCCAGATGCCGAATTCTCTGAACTGGGAGCCAAGACTCAGGTAACTTGCTGCATTTTTAGGGATTACCCTGGTGCCAGGAAACTCTCTGTCCTCCACTAGTGTCAGAGCTTTCAGGAACTCTGTTCCCTATCTGTCATCAAGGAGGCCACAGCTCCCTTCACACCTATCATTTTCTGCAAAGGGAGAAGAGAAGCCAGAAGAAGAACTAGCATTTGCTGAGCATCCAGTGCAGAGTTTCATATACATTTTCCCTCTGAACTCTCATATACAGGATTACATATCCAAAGTGAGAATCAGTATCATTACATCACTGATCTCATCTTCCAAATTAGGACACAAAATTACAGTTACAAGGCTCTCAAGGAACAGAACCAAGAGCCTAATCCAGTACTGTCTGCCTCCAAAGCCCACACTCTCCCTACCACTCTAGGCTGCCTGCCTGAGGCTGAGCAAAACAGTTTTAAATTAGGAAAATAAAAGCAGTCAAGCTCAACTCTGTCATTCCAGAATGTTGTCTTTAAGACCAATATTTTGGTGTCATCCAAACACAAGCACCATCTGTCTGTGTACGTGTTATCTGTCTGATCCACTTACTCTATCTGATGCAAAAACAACTACCATCAGCTATTCAACAGACAAAATAACCAAAGAGGCACTTTCCACTGGTTGTTATGGACACAGTCATGGCTTTAGCTTCTCCACAATAATCCTCAGCTCTGAATTTGCAACACCCCAGGGTATTTTCAGTCACTGTAAGGGATTTTGAAAGATTCTTAAAAATACTCAAAACCAAATTAGTGTCAATGTACTTTAAGAAATAAAGAGGATCCTCACTCGACTTTTCAGAAGGCAGGGAGAAGGCTATACTGTGAAGCCCAGCAATGGTGAGAGGCTGTTGAAATGAGTATGAGGAGGAAGGCAAGTCTATGTCCTGTTTCTTCACTTGGGCAGCCCTCTCCCCCAAGAAACAGATGAATATGTCATTCTTGCTTATAAACGAGGATGAAGACCTTGATGTTCATATAGAATGTTTAGGGGAAAAAAAACAACAGCCTACAAAGATTCATAGGTGAAAGGTAAAAGGATGGGGAGCTAATTTTGTCTGGGGAAAGAAAAACTGGAAAGCAAGGCTTTTTTTTTTTTTTTTTTTTGAGATGGAGTCTTGCTCCGTTGCCCAGGCTGGAGTACAGTGGCACAATCTCAGCTCACTGCAACCTCTGCCTCCCAGGTTCAAGCAATTCTCTTGTCTTCGCCTCCCAAGTAGCTCGGATTATAGGCGCACACCGCTATGCCTGGCTAATCTTTGTATTTTTAGTAGAGACGGGGTTTCACCATATTGGTCAGGCTGGTCTCGATTTCCTGACCTCAGGTGATCTACCCGCCTCAGCCTCCCAAAGTGCTGGGATTACATGCATGAGCCACTGTGCCCGGCTGACTTTATTATTATATATTTGAATATTTATATAGTATATATTTGAACAACATAATATTCAAATATATTCAAAAGTGACACATGGCAGCACTTAGGCCCCCACTTTTGTTTCTCTTGCTTGTGGCAGACACCACTCACTGATCACAGCACTCTTCAGCAATGAACCAGAGCTAAGCCTCAGAAGCCTTCTCAACACAACTCACTAGGGAAGCACATGAAATCTATTGGCCATATTCCTGATATAGAGCAGGCTACCAATCAGGATATTGATATACACTGTTGCATTATGAAGAACAAACAGGATGGCAGAACAAGTACCCAAACTATCTCTCTGCCCCTTCCCTCAGCTTGTTTTTAACCTTCTAATTTTCCCTTTTCAAAGTTTCTATACAAACCTATCCTTTTCAAGGTGTTCTAAATCTGTGTTCATTTTTATCACTGGGCATCCACCCACCCACTCTCCCTCTCATGGGTATATGACAGCTAAAGAGACATTTATAAGAATTGATTTTAGCCTGGGAGTCTGAAGACCTCACTTTAAATCTACCATATCTCAGCTGTTTGACTTTAGGTGAATTAAATTACCTCTTAGAGTCCATTCCCTCATCTACAAAAAGAGGATACCTGCAGTAACTTCTTCATGTGGTGATTATCAATATCAAATGAAATAGCATAAAAGACCCTGTACACTACATGGAATGCAATGGATATCCAACAAATGTTAAATTAATCTGAGGAAACAGTAAGTCTAAATATTTTAAGACAAATTCTCTACCAGAGAATCAAAGCAGCACCCTGATCCACCATACTGTAGCTATTTAACACTCCCTTGGAACCCACAGTCCTCTGGGGCCTCCCTGTTCTTCCAGATTTATGTAATATTAACCTAAGCCCCACCCTGCAAAGCCACAGCCTTTTGAAGTCCTAAGCACTTCCTATGGCCTCAGTGGATTCTAGAGGCTCATAATCTCAGGATCTCCCCTCCCTCCAGGGCTCTTACGCCCTCACACGTAAAATCTACTCAGTGTCTCTTCAGCTCAGACACAAAGCTTAGATCCTTCCTCATCTGTCACAAAAGAGTGTGTGTGTGTGTGTCTGTGTGTGTGTGTCTGTGTGTGTGTGTGTGTGTGTAACTGTGTATATGTATGAGTTCCACAAAAAGTTTTTGGGAACAGCAGAGCACTTCGGTGTTCCAGGTTATCACTTACCTGGCTGCAGCCCCCAAGAATGTGGTAATCCATCTGCAGCCTCTGCTGACATTCTCTCTATCCTAGAGCACTTAAGCAACCTCCTGCCAACTGTCTCTCATGTCCCACCCTTTTCTGGTTCACAGTAGACACTCACACCTTTTTATTTTTTTTTAGGTTCCAGGACACATGTGTAGAATGCGCAGATTTGTTACACAGGTAAACGTGTGCCATGGTGTTTTGCTTCACCAATCAACCCATCACCTAGATATTAAGCCCCACATGCATTAGCTGTTAGTCCTGATGCTCTCCCTCCCCCTGCCCCTCCCCACAGGCCCCGGTGTGACACTCACACCTTTTTAACCCAAACTATCCATGGGAATGAAGGCTGACCCCAATGTGCAGTTCGGCCAGCCTGAACTTTTTCAATTTCTTTTATATTTCTCAGGTGTACAGTGGAGCTCTGAAGACCTCACTTTAAATCTACCACATCTCAGCTGTTGACTTTAGGTGAATTAAATTACCCCTATCTTCCCAAGTGGCCCTCCAAGATAGTGGGGCCACTATCTTTCCCAAGCCCCACTCCCACCCACCTCCAACCTGCACAGAGCTTCCTTGAAAGCCAGTCTCTCTTGAAATGAAGGGGTTCTATTTCCAAGAAAAAAGAAGAAGAGATGGCTTCATCAATGTCATTGGTTCCACAAGCTTTTCCTGAACTTTACCACACCCTCATCAAGAAATACAGTCGTTTCCTCTCTTTGAAATTAGGTAAGCTTTTGTGATTGCCTTGACTAATAAAACATGATAGAAGTGACACTGCAGGATTTCTAAGACTAAGTCATAAAATGCTATATGGCTGCTTACTAGCTGTCTCTCTCCAGGATTCTCAACCTTGACATCCAGCCACCAAGTTATAAGGAAGCCCAGGCTGCATGGAGAGGCCATGTGTAGGTGCTCCAGCTGACAGGCCCAGCTAAGATCCCTGTCAACTGCGAGCATCAACAGCCAGACTTGTGAGTAAGCAAGCCTTCAGATGATTTCAGCCCTTTCTTCAAGTTGCCCCAACAGATGCCAAGTGGGGAAGAAAAGAGCAATCCCTGCCAAGCCCAGCTTCAATTACAAACTCATGAACAAAATAAATGTCCTTGTTTTAAGCCACTCAGTTTTCAAGTGGTTTATTTTGCAACATTAAATAACCAGACAAAGTATACCCATTAGCTGCTGGAGATTATGTAAATGTTGACACCCTACACTTCCATACTAATTGGTTAGTCACTACCCAGACCTGAAAGTTAGGAATCAGTGCTCAGTCATCAAAACATATTCCAGCCCCTGACATCCAAGGGCCAGAACCTCAGTTTATGAATTCATCCTCTGACCCATGCTATCTTGGATTAACCCAACCCTTAAAAGCCAGATAAGAGTGGCTCCTATGCCCTCTGTTTTACACAAACTACCTTCTCAGAGCTCTTTCTGGCTCCATGCTCCTGTTTTTGCTGAAATTGTTCTATCAGTGGATAATTTCTATGACTAGCATGTGCTGGTAGAGAATATAAGTCAACCTCTTTCTCTGATGTTTACAAAAGACCATTCACACAAGTCTTGGTCTGAGAATCAGACATTACCGGATGTTTGAGCAAACTAAGGTGATTTATGCTACAGAACTAGATATTAGATTTCAGACAAGCCTATTCCTCTCAGCCACCCATCATGGCCACCCCATCCCATAATAAGACCTGAATATCTCCAGATTTTTGTGTTTCTCCTCTTACCTTCAACCTTTTCCCCTCCTCACTCCCTCCTTCCCAGTTGCCCCCAAGAATTCCAGGTCCAAACAGCACTTTTCCTTCTATTGTACAGGTCAGTAGCTCTCAAGTTTGACCATGTATCAGAATTACTTGATGAACTTGTTGAACACAGATCACTGGGCCCCACACCAGTATTTTTTATTTAGGGTCTAGGATGGAGCCTGAGAAGTTGTATTTCTAACAAGTTCTTGAGTGATGCTGATGCTACTGGTCTGAAGACCAAACTTTAAGAACCACTGGTGTAGATTACACTTCTCTCTAGCTTTTAATTTCAAACTTGTCCAAGGTCTACCTTTTCTCATCAGCTGATCAGAAAAGTGCATCCACCCAGTCAGTGGCCTAAAGGATGCTTGATAGCACCCAGAAATCATTTCTGCTCTCAAAGTCAGTTATAGTCTTAATTATAATCAGTTCCCCCTCCAATTAGTTAGTCTGACTGGTCCAAAGCTGGTTCTACCAATCACTAGTTATGTGACTGTGGACCACAGTATTTAACTTCTTTGAGACTTAGTTTCCTTGTCTGTAAAACTGCAGATGATAATGTTTATTCTTCAAGATTGTATGAGCATTAATGGAGTTAATGTATATAAAGTACTAACCTGTTTCTGGGCATATAAAAAGATACTCCATGTTAGTTATTACTTATTTGTTCTACAAATCATGACCAAACCCCTGCAGTATTTCAGGGATCTTGCTAGGCATCAGGATGAGGGATGAAAAAGTTGAGGCCCCTTATTATTAGGAAACCACATAATAGGAGAGAGGAGGGGCAGTAAACAAACAAAATTTGTCAGGTTTATGCCAGAGATGAGTTCTTGAAGGCCTCTCACAATTCAAGACTAATTGATCTTAGAAATAAACATAAAATGGAGGCTGCAATCTAGGGGCACATAAATCCACAAACATTGTAGAAAATGTGCTCTAATACTGCTTTTTATTTTCTTAGCATTAGCTCCAATATTTTGCAGAAGGCTTGTTATTACATTAGTAGCATATCATAGCAGTTGCTAGGTCTTCCTTGCAGTATTTTATCACTTCTAACTTCCATTCCAAAGTTATTGATTTTTCTGGCATGTTTTTCATCACTTGTGCAAACATCATCACCTAATAAATGCTCAGATGACTTTGTTAAATTATAAGAAATGAATGTTAAAATAACAGGATAACAACTACCAAATTTCACTCCCAGAAGTTCAAGTGCCTGAAAACAACAGAAGGGTCACGGAAAAAAAAAAAAAATGCTGACCCCCAACTGAGATCCAGTTTGACAGCTAAGGTGGCGCCGCCATGTGGCAGCAGTAAAAATATTCACAATGTGCTGGGTCGTCCAGTCTGTGACGGCTGTTTTGGTTTTGGTTGTTCCACTTTTCATTTGGGGTAGCTGCACTACTTCACAGTTTGTGCTTAAAGTGAAAATTTGTGTTTTTATGTTGCACTGTTTCAAATCCATCACTTAGATTCCATGAAATGTCTGTGCCCTGTTCACAGGGGTCTGATAGAGACACTGCTGGAGACACTAAGAGTTGAGGAGAGACCAACCCTGGCAGGATGCGCTCCCAGCATCGGCAATTCCATCCTCTCTTCCTGCAGCCGCTCCCTTCCGAGTGGGCTCATCTTTGCTGCCTCTGTTACTCTCATAAGGCAGGCACCCTTCCTGCCCAAATAAAAGCAATGATCCCAGGAGACACATCTTGTCATGGACTGCAGTCTGTGGCCAAGACCTAGCTCCTGATGGCTGAGACAGTCCATCCCTCAGGAATTCATGGAAATTAGAGAGAAACATGCATCCTTTCAAACACTTAAAGGAACAGCGAAAAAAAAAATTAAAGTGGCTACCCCTTTTCTGGTTAAAATATAGCCAGCATGACTTGCTTTTTAAAGAATGAAATATTTGTGTATGTTTTCAATGAAGGTTTAGGATTATGGTCCAGAATATTGTCAATTATTTAGTAACTAAAATTAGAACAAATCAGGCAGGACTCTAGAAGTTACATTTTAGAGGAATTAGCAGCTAACTTTCCATTGATGCTTTATATTTTTCTTTAGCAGCATTTCAAATAGAATGGGAATATTTTCTAATATTATTTAATCCCAACATATTTAAGTTGCAGGGAAAAAGAAAATACTTACAAAGAGTCCTGATTGTAGAGACGTATAGTATGGGTCTCACACTGGGTGATTCTTGAGATCCTGGACTTCTGGGAATATCTGACATCCAATTAAGGAAATTCAGCAAGAATGTATAGCCAGAAAATTGTTGCTCGATTCATCTGTGGCTTGTTCTCACTGTATCTTCCCCTTCTCATTTCACAGAGAAGGCCAAGTTTTTGTGTTCCTTTCTCTCAAGGGTGTTTGTGTTACAGGGCAGAAAGCTGAAGTTGACTGAAAAGGTCCTCCTCCTAGCTTCTGTCTTGAAAGCTGAAGCTGTTTCAAGAGAGCTTCAAGGAAGGGACAAGGGGAAAAGAAGCTGTTGCCCCTGGGGGTGGAAAGAAAGAGCAGGCAGAGCACCCACTCAAGGTGGGGCCAGGGATGGGATGCTCCCCTCAGCACCTTTTCCAAAATTTACATCTTTTCACGTTGTAAGGGTTTATTAAAATAATATGCTTGCATGATAGTTATTGATAAAATGATGAAAAGATGCTGTGCCAGGCAAGTGAAAAAAGTGATGAAAACATTAATGGTTAGACCCAAAGAGAAAGCAGACTCAGAGAGGGGCCTTTGATGTTTGTGTGACTGCTCCCATGGACCTGAGGTCAGAGGCTTCCACTGGTGCCGGGGGTTGCTGACAGCCTCAGCCCAGGTGCCTGATCCTGGTGTTAGAAACTGGCCATGCCTCCAGGCAGAGCTGAAATAGCTTGGTTAGGACTGAGGTGTGTCTGTGTAGAAGACTCGCCACTAAGTATGGCACAAGAGCTACTGTGACATCCACATTCAAGAAACCACAAGAGCTTGGGCTATGAGCATCTCAGTAGCAACTAGAGCACTGAAGATCAAATATCCCCCAATATTCTGGCCGTGACAAGACACCATCCCCTTTGAACCCTAGCAGACTGGCAAAAATGCCTACATATTTAACAACTGTCTCTTTATTAGGCATTATACATGACTACCCTGGTTATCCTTCATAAAAGGGATTGGGGCCCTTATTAGAGAGTCTATCAAAAGTGGCAAGACTAACCCTAGACCCAAGGCCAATGACAAGTACAGTTTATAAATGTCAGATGTATTAAGTACTGGTGATGAATTATGTATCCCTAGGAGGATCTAAACTATATTATTAAATTAATTTGAAAATAAGTGATGGTTATTCACTCCTCAAGCATTTGCAAGGGCTCACTATGTGCCAAGTACCACACAATATATTTATCGTGAAAGTATAAAAATATTGCCCTACCTTCAGGGAGCTCCCAGTCTAGTTGAGAAGTCGGGTTAAAATTCAACAGAACCTAGAAAATGCGTTGTAGAGATATGCACATATTTCCGTGGGAGCCTTTTTAGGAACAGAATGGCTAAATGAACTGATGAATCAATTCACTTACTTTGGGGGGCTATCAGCGAGTTCCTGGGTTTTATTTAAACAATGATGGAAGCAGTATACTATTCCCAATTGTTTCAGCTACAACCTTTTCAGAATTTTCTCAGCAAGATACAGGAGACTGAGGCAGGAAAACTGCTTGAACCTAGGAAGTGGAGGTTGCAGTTTGAGCTGAGATCATGCCATTGCACTCTATCCTGGGCGACAAGAGTGAAACTCTGTCTCAAAAAAATACAAATAAAGAATTTTTGCAGCAAAACAGGTCTTTCTCTGGAGTAAGAGTTCGTGAGTCTTTGAATAGATTTTAAGGAGCCAGTAAAGTGGAGGAGAAATTTGTCATATTTGAGCTCTTTCTTAATAGCTTGAAAATTATCTCTGTGGAAAATATAAATTTTTATCACATTTTATTTTTAAGGAATTGTTTCCTACTGCACAGGTGCAGAGTGGCACAGGATGTTACTACACATTGTCAGGCAGCAAAGTCATCATCGTGACAGTGCTTTCCTCTTTTTTTTAGATGTTAACTGTCATTATGACTATAGGCCCCTATCTTTTAGTACATGGGCTAGCTTAGGTAGGAAAACATTGAAGCAAATAAAATAGAAGAAATTTTGTTTCCTTTGGTTTCATCCCAAATGTGATGAACACCAAAAACATGGCGCCCCTTGCAAAGCAAATCCATTGCCGACTGCCTGGTTAAGAACAGATAATTTTCATGAGAAGATGGCTGAACTGAAAAAAGCAAGATTTCATCAAAACTAGAGAAAACTACACCAACTCAACAGCCTGGTCCTAGAGCATCCTGCAACAACGCTCATCCCGTAGCCAAGCAAAAGAAGCCGTGGGACTGGGCAGACCCTGCAGCCACGTGCCCTAGTCAGGTGTGTTTGCAGCCCCAGAGGAGAAACAATGCTGAATCAGTGCCTCTGTCAAGAAGTGTTACCCTATCCAGAGTCACCAGCTTTTCCTCTTTTTAAAGAAGGTCTGGGGGATGCTTGAGCCAAATAAGTTCTCTCCAGCATGTAAATGAATGAACACATTGGCAGTTTTCAGTGTAGCCAGTTCTTTGGTTTTCCTGTCACATACATACTGATGCCTATTTGATGAACCCTCTTTGGAAGTATCATATACTTAATGGAATGCCTTTGGAATCGTAAAAATAACTTTTCCAGGGAAAATCTTGAACAAAAAGTGTTGATGCCACAGGTACAGATGGAGCACATTGCTGTTCCACAAAGTGTCCCGCTTTAGCATTTTTGTTAAAGAAAGAACCTCCATACTTCACACATTGTTTTGTACATTCATGTAATTAGGGCAATAATTCTAAGATAAGTCGTGTCCACTTCAACTTAGAGTCAGGGCCTCGAATTATACTTTATCAACAGGATTTGTCAAGAAATAGTGCTGAAGTTCACTGGTTTTCTAAACTACACGTTTTGAAGCAATTGAGTGACTTCAGGCAGAATCCTGTACCTCTCTCAAGTGATTCACAAAGCCTGTACTCAGACTAATTTGACAAAAAAGAGTTCATTCATGAGAGGTGACTTGTTCACATTTTTGACTATCTGAATGAGCCGTTCTCTTCATTCAAGATCCAGACCCCATTTTTGATGCTGCTACTAAGAAAAGTCTTCTGACCAGGCTATCAGTGTGGAAGTGGTGTTTGGAAAAAGCTATGTACTCCTTGCATTGCTGGAGAAAGGCTATCTGGAGGCCAGAGCCAAGAGTAAAAAGGCTTTGCTGGCTGTTTCGCAGGACAAGCAGGCAAAGAAACCCTAGAAGGTTACTTTTGTTGGATGGTACTAAGATGTTTAAATGTGTGGTACTAATGATTTTTTCCTTCACAACAAACATAACTTTTATGATTCAGACATGAGCAAAGTTGACCTCATTGAACCGAAAACAAAGAAAATAATATTATATGAGTTCAACTAAAAGTGTTTCAGAGAATTTTAGTGTTCCTCAACATAAGCCCATCCTCATCTGTCACAGTAACCTGTAAAAACTCTCTCTTACTAGCAAATGTTACTGAAAGTTAGAATTTGCCATCCTTCTTACCACCAAAAATTAATTGAATGTGAAAGATAGAAAGATATTTGTACTATGTGTCAAAAAATACTCTATAATGTCAACCTCTTGTTCTAAATAAACAATAGCCAATCTTCTTATGAAAATTATTTTTAACTAAATTATATTTTACTTTTATTTGCACATTTTGATTTAGTGAGGTTTTTCAGAATGTGACTTAGTTTTTGCATGCAAAAATGAAATTAAGAGAATCACGAGTATTTTTAGGTATTATTTTAACTTTCTAACTGTAGGAAAGATTGTTTGCAATGCAGCAAAATATATTGTATGCAGAAAATGTGTGTAATGTGGTTATGTGTATTTTTCTTGATAAGGCATCCATAGCTTTTATCAGATTCTTAACGACTACCCACTCATTCACACACAACTCTAAAAAGGATTAAAAATCACTACCCTAGGTAAAGCTGTATTTTCTGATGACCTCTCAACCAGCAAAAGAAACAGCCTAAATTCCATTTTGTGGCTTGTCATAATAAAGCAGACTTTTTCTTAAATCAACAACCTATAGACCTAGGTTAAAATGAAGTTTTCATTCTTTTCTTTCCCCTCATAGTCCCCAAAGTCTGTGTCTCTATCATTGGGGTACAAGGCAATACTAGCAGTCCTAACTTTAAAATCCATGGAATACATATTTGTACATATTTGGGGATCTTATCATAGCAAAATGTACTTACAATAATTGGCCCTGAAAACAAACATTAGAGATTCATAATACATTGCCTTTTAGTTCTCCAGAAGACTTATAGCTGAATAAGGGAAAATAAACACTTGAAGAAAATAAAAACAGATGAAGACAAGCATAGAGAAGACATCACTCAGGACAACTTTCCAGGGGACTGAGCACATGTGCACTTCTGCTAGGAGCAGGCCAAGTGTCTGTTCATGTGTGTGTGTGTGTGTGTGTGTGTGTGTCCATGTGCACATTTGTATAAGCATGTGAAATAAGCAAACAGCAGTGATTTCTTCCAGACAAATGCATATCTTTTAAAATAGAGAGTCAGCCCTGGTGATGCTAATGGAGTGGAACGTAAATATTGGCAAGCAAGTTGTCAAATACAGGCTTTTAAAGTTTGGAATTTTCAAGGAAAATGTTAACTGCAGTTTAAGGGCCAAAGTGGTCTTAACCTCATCTCAGGATCTAGAATTTTCACTGGAAGTTCTAAATACCCAGGACCTGTATGCTAAATTTAGACTTCCCAGCACTGTGACTGGCATTTTGGAACATTTGGTCCATAATGATAAACCACCACACTTGCTGAATACAGGGTTAGAGGGAGACTCTCAGACATAACCAATTAATATATCAGACTCCCTAGCAGCCTGGGAAGCAGAGGCGAGGGTGCAGGCCGATAAAGAATTGCTTTGCAATATATTTCAAACAGCAAATGCACTCACCCCTACCGAGAATTCTCACCTTCAACCCCACCTCACACACCCAGTACATCCTTCTTGCTTCTCAAGATCATACCCATTCCAAGAACCAGCTCAATTTCTATCTTCCTGAGACTTTCTCCCCCAACCCCTATAAGCACATCAATATCTACCTTCTCTAAATTTCTCCATATCCTTTATTCTCAATCCTGCTCTCTTGCTGACCCATGTTGCTATCTTCCCTATAATAACAGCTAACACTTACTTGAATTTTCACTCTGTGCCAGGCACTATACTAAATGCTTTACAGGAATGACCTCATTTAGTCCTCACAGCAACCCTATGATGTAGTTTTTACTATCATTCGCAGAAGAGAAATGTTCATATGAGGAAACTGAGGTTTAGAGAAGTAAAGTAACTTTCCCAGGGTCCACATCTAATAAATAATGGGCCAGGCAATCTACCAGGTTGTCTGGCTCAAATCCTGCCCTCTTAATAGCAAAATGTATAGCCACTCCTGTCTGATGTGCATATATTGTCTACCTAGCTGGATTGTAAGTTCTTCAGGGCACCTGTATAACATTTCCTTCATGTGACCCCAGAGGTGGCATTGTGCTGTACCCATAATCAATCAGTACTTATTGAAGGACTACATGAATTAATAAGTGAATAAAAGTCAAATGCACCATCTGTAAAACCCAAGATAAATTAATTGATTTGGACTTCCAAACAGCATGCAGAATCAGGATAAAATGTTCCTGTTACTACATTTGGCAATGGAAAGCAGATAAATTACTGACTTGCTGCTCTCATGTTCAGCCCACATTTAAAGCTGGGAAATAGGTCTCTGCTAACAACCATGACTTTGCTCAGCTTTGTCTCTGGCAGCCCCCCAACCCCAACCCCCAAGTCTATCCCAATCCTCAGAATCTATAAGATTCACTGGGGAAGAGGGGAACAGCACAGGAGTTTCCCAGTTCCACCACTAATTCTTCCCTAGACCCCAATATTGCTCATATGCACACACACACTCACAAAGATGATTCCAATTAGTTCACTGCAATAAATGCTTATTGAGTATCTAAAGATTCACAAACTTGGCTGCACATTTCAAATCATCTGTGAGATTTGAAAAATTGCTAAGGTCTGGGCCCCACACCAAACCAACTGACCCAGAATCCAGATTTTGGAATCCATTAACAGCCACCAATCTGAATCTTATGTGCAGTTGGAGTAAAGGATTACAAAAATGCATGCCAAACACTTTGTAACAGTAATGTGCCACAGAGCTGTGAGTGTGAAAAGGGAAGTTTGCACTTCCTTTTCACAGGAAGTGGTAGGAAGGTCACAACACAATTGTAATAAATATAACATTAAAAAAGTAATTATAAGAAGTCCACCATGAAGTGCTCAGACAGTGATAAACATAATGCACTATGGGAGATCAGGGAAGAGGTATCTATTCTCACTGGAAATCACTGGGAGGCAGGTGTGGAGGATGCAGATGAATGAGAGAATTGTTTTTTAAATAATAAGGTAGTATGTCAAGCTGTGTAGGAAGGTTGAAACCTTATGCCTTCCTAGAGCAAGTTAGTCCTCTGTAACCTCTGATGACCTCCCTCTGCACATTCCCAAATGCCGCTAGCTCCTGGTGGCCCCTAAATCTCCCAAACTCATAAACAGAATGAAAATATTAATTCTCAGATATTGGTCCTCAGGCTTTAACATCAGTATAACAAATTTTTGAGACTTTCAATCAGCGGTCAACAGAGATGAGAGATTTTGCCCTAAATCTGCTCAATCTGTAAAATTAGTAATCTCTACCTTGCCAGTGATTATGAAGATTCATGTACTTATTCATGTACTTATTCAATAGACATTTATTATGCACCTACTGTGTTGCAGGCACAGTGTTAGATACAGAACTAGAATGAGGAATGATCACAGACCCAGATTGTGTTCTGTGGACCTCACAATCTAGTGTGGGAGATAGACACTGAGGAAATAATCACACATTAGTACGTAATTACCTGCAAACATGAACCCTGTGAAACGTGAACCCCTAAATGCCATGAAAGCATGTCATAGGGAAACCTGGCCTAGTCCAGGGGTCAGGAAAGCCATCCCTACAAAAGCAACACTTAGAGATCTGAGAGATGTCTAATGTCTAAAAGAACACTAGATAAAGAGAAAAGCAAGAGAAACCAGTTGCAGGGGCAGTGGGGTGGGAGAAGCCTGGACCAAGGCCCTGTTGCAGAAATGAGCCCAGTGCAGAGACTTAACCAAAATCAGGCCAGTGTGGCTGGAGGAGACAAAAGGCAGCGCGTGCAACACAAAGTGGAAAAGGTGTTGGGACCCTGCCAGCCATATCCTTGTCCCAAGAGCAAGGGGACATCCGTGGGAGGCACTCAGCCTGTGACATAATCGCATTTGCATTTCAGAAGCTCCTCCAGCTTCTGTGGGAGAATGAATTAGAAGGGCAAGAGTCGATATGGATGGACCAGTTAGGTTGTTACTAAAGTAGTCCAGACAGATGTGATCAAGTTTGGTTTCGAATATATGGAATTTGACATGCCAGGTAGAAAAAAGAATTGAATTTGAGATAGCATATGGCACATAAAAGGTTACCATTTAATTAATATTATATAGACATTCAGATATACAGAAACATGGCTACTGTTTAGGAAGGGAAGATTAACTAGAACTCATGATGCTTTAACCTAGATCAACAGTGCAAATTCCACCTTCCTCAGATCACCATTTTGAGCAAGGCCATCCATCAGTGCAAGAAGGCTGAGCCAATAGTCCTGGACACCCATCCAGAGTGCCCTTGGTGAGGAGCAGATTAAATCCTGGAAAAGAGAAAAGGAACCAAACCACATTTCTAACCAAAGGACATCTAAAAAGATACTGCCCTTGAGCCCAGGAGGAAGTAATTTGCCTCCATGTGGCTAGACTTATATTTTAAGCCTGCTTAAGGAATAATACATTCCAGGCCCAGAAAGCCTTGATTGTTCCTGGCTGAAGAAGATGGGGAAGTCAAAGGCTGCAATCCCTAGTGCAGAGGGATTTTGGTTAGACAGCTAATTTATGAGGGTTCCTAAAATCATAATGTAGGAAAGCCACATGTGACCAGAGATCCATGTCCCAGAAGAGGTAACCAGGAACTCATTTCCATTAGAAACTGACCCGTCTTTTCATATGAACTTTACCTTCTTGGGAAGGTGATTCCGTAAGGTTGTGGACTGAGGCACCCACACCCCACAGGGGGTTCACTGCACAGGAACTGTCAGCAGTGGAAGATAGAGGGCCCAAAGGCTCCTGATACAGTCACCATGGCAACCAACCCAGATCTGGTCCATTTTATTCACAGAAAAAAAAACCACAGTTCAGTCAACACCGTAGGGAAGTAGGAACAGCTTAGATTAACCAGGCTATCTTCTGGCCCCAAGCAATCTAGAGGATAAGACCTTGCATTAGGCAAAGGTCTTCGCTGTGACAAAGCAGAGGATTTGTTAAGCTCTTTGGATCTCACTGGGCCCTTTTAACTTCTAGTATGGGATAAAAAATTACTCTCCTCCAGGTAGGAGGCCTGAAGTTTCACATGAACTCAGTTTGAAGTGGTAATGGTCACACCATGATAAACAATCATCCTGAGCCATTTTCTTCCTCATCACCTGAGAGGTCAGAAGACTGTAAAATCAGCACCTTCTGATCTCTAACTTACCAGGTTAGAAAATGGACCACATTTTATAAGTGGAAACATGTCTTGGAATTGACTTGAGTGTCAGCATGTATTTCACATGTATAGCTTCCCTTTTTCCCCCAGGTAATGAAACAAACAATGTCTCTGAGAATTGAACTAGAAGCAGCAAGCATCTTTTCAAGTAAATGTGCAACTCATTTAATCATTCATTCAGTTTATTGGAAACTTACGTGTGCCATGGGGCTACAGAGATGGCTAAAGCAAGAATTCCACTTATAGTTCGATGAAGGTGGAAAACTTGATTAAGTAAATAAAGACTTAAATGTGTTACAACTGTATGTTATGTTAAAGTAAACCACAGTTGGCTTAAGCAAAACAGAACCAAAATTTTGCTTATGCAATAGTCCAGGACAGCTGGTCCTCCACAACACTGACAATAGTCTGCCATCTTCAACATATAGTTACCATGTCACTGTGGTGCTATGTCATAAGAGATTTCGTGGGTCAGGCCTGGAAGTGGCCTGTATCACTTCCACTTATATCCACTGGAAAGAATTTAGCCACATGGCCACAACTTCCCACAAAGAATCTAGGAAATATAGTGCCCCTGGGCACCCACATGCTCTGCCGCATTCCTATTGCCAAAGAAGAGGGAGATAACAGAATTTGGAGAAAAATTGCCATCTCTGACAATAATAAAGATATGTACAAATCTTTATAGAAGCAGAGAAGAAAGAGTAACTGGGAAATATCTATCATACTCAAAAATATTTCAAATACCTATGAAAGAAATATCTAATTTCACTTGTAATTCGATAAATGCTAATTATAGCAACAATGAGGTATCATTTTTCCTTATCAAATTGCCAAAAATAAAGAAAGAACTAAAAAGTGGTTAATTTTGGCAAAATTCAAAAGAAAAGGGTACTCACAACTGCAAAAGGCACCAATTAGTACATTCTTTCTGGAGGACAGTTTGACAGTATGTATGCAGATTTTTTCAAAGTCACAAGAATAAAGGAAATAAGGTGTATAATAATGTAACCTTCATTTATCTATATTTTAACCCAGCTTCTGAGACCTCACTTACATTCAGCAAAGGAAAAATTACACCTGCCAATTCAAGGTACCAGTGACTTCCAATTTAAAACTCAACTCTTTTAGGGGAAAATTCATCAAATTCAGGGTTCCCTTCTGCAGATAGACTCTATAAAATGGAAACAGATTCTTCCCTGAAGCTTTCAGAATTTGCACAGTCCAGTCAATACCTAGATTTTAGACTTCTGGCCTCCAGAACTTTAAGAGAATAAATCTGTGTTGTTTTAAGCCACTAAGTTTGTGGTAATTTGTTACAACAGCATTAGGAAACTCATACATACTGGCAAGTGGGGTGCTGCTGGAACAAACGCATTAAAATGTAGAAGAGGCTTTGGAATTGAGCAATGGGCATAAGATGAAAGAATTTTGAGGACCATGACAGAAAACAGCTAGATTTCCTTGAAGAAACTGTTGGTAGAAATTTGGGTACTAAGGACTTTGCCAGCAAGGGTTCCGAAGGAAATGAGGGACATGGTAGAGAAAACCTGTATCATCTTAGAGAATGCCTAAATCATCATAAATGGAATGTTGGTAGAAATATGAACGTTAAAGGTGCCGCTGGAGGGCTCAGAAGAAAATGAAGAACATCTTATTGGAAATTGGAAAGAAGGAGATTCTCATTACACAGTGACAAAGCTTAGCTGAATTGTACCCTACTGTTATGTGAGAAGCAGAACTTGTTAAGTAATGAAATCTGGATATTTAGTTGAGGGGATTTCCAAAAATGTATGGAAAGTATGACCTAGTTTCTTCTTGTTTCCTATAGCAAAGTACAAGAGAAAAGAGAAAAACTGAGGGAAGAACTGCTTAGAAAAAGAAACTAGGATTTGATTATTGGGGAAATTCTTAGCCTGTCCAGGTTGCAAAACAATCAGAAGATTCACTATCAGGAAAGTGTGCTGTGGAGGAAAAGCCAATGGTGTGGCTAGACAATCCTTTTCTCACACCCCCTAACGAACAAAAAGTATACAGAGGTATCTTTGATGAAATTAGGAATTTGAATCATGGACCCCCCCCCTCAGCCATTTCATTAGAAGCCAGGAATAGAGCTGGGATTAACCAGGAATGATCTGTGGAAGAGCTACTGGTCTACTGAAGAGAACTGCCGTAACATGACAATTCACACAAGAGATCCGCAGGCTTTTGAGAATGTTATATCAGCAAAAATACTGCAGCTTGAACTGAAAGGACTGAGAGAGGATGAAATAAATGAAAGTTTTTACATGCCTAAAATTCTGCAGGTAGGAAACAGACCAGTAAGACCGCTCAACTGCAAACATATGCTACCCTTCAGAAAAAGGAAGGAAAACTCAACTCAGAGGATAGAGCTGAGGGTCTGCAGGGGAGAACATGAAATCAAAGAGGAGTATTCCCAGATTTTAAAATGAACTAGACTTTTTCTGGTTGGATTTCAAACTTTCTTGGGACCAGTGACTCATTTCATCTTTTCATTTTATTCCCTTTTTGAATGAGAATGTAACTGGTATCCTAGGACTGCTCCACCATTGTATTTAGAGAGCAGACAACTTGTTTTCTAGTTATACAAGCCCACAGGTAGAGAGGAATTTTGATCCAGGGTGGATCATACTTAGTGTCTCACCCATACCTGATTTAAATGGTTTCGATGATGAGATTTGAGGCTTTTGAGCTAACAACATTTAGGGTAAGATTTTGAACTTTGAGTGGACACGGTAATGGGCTGAAACTTTGGGGGATGTTGGGTTGAAGTGAATGTCTTTTAAGTGTGGAATAGGCATTAATTTTGGGTAACCAGAGGGTGGGCTGTGGTAGGTTAAATAATAGCCCCCCTCAAAGGTGTTCATGTCCTAATCCCCAGACCGAATGAATATGTTACCTTATATAACAAAAGGAATTTTACGTATGTGATTAAATGAAAGATCTTGTGGTAGGGGAGGGTTATTCTGCAGTATATAGTTGGGTCTAATGTAATCATATAAATCTTTATTAAAGGGAAGCAGGAAGTTCAAATTTAAAGAAAACGTAAGGATAGAACCAGGAGCTGGAGTGATGTCCTATGAGCCAAAGAATGCAGGTGACCCCTAGAAACTGGAAAAGACAAAGAAACTGATTTTCTCCGGAAGCTTTCAATAAGAACAAAAACCCTGTCAATACTTTATTTTAGACTTCTGACCACTAAAACTATAAGAGAATAAATTTGTGTTGCCACTAAGTTTGTGGTTTTAACCTACAAAATTATGGCAAAATTTGTTATAACAACAATAAAAAACTAATACAGTCTCCTTCCTCTTTCTCTTCTCTTCTTCCACAATACCCTGAGTTCCTACAGCCTTGATGTGGGAGCAGGGGGTAAAGGAGCAGTATTTTTTTCTGAACATGGATCTTGGTCTTCACTGCACCCCATGGGGAATGTAGATCCTTTGGCCACACATGAATATTAGTCTCAGTCCTGCCCTGCACACAACTTGTCCTCAGCACGCTTTTATCCACAGGACCACACATGCTGAACATTCCAGCACTATGAACATCACACATGCTGAACATCCCAGAACTGTGCCCTATTCCCCATGGGAATGAAATACAATGCAGGTGGAAAATGTTGCTATCTAAATAATAGTTTAAATATCCACAGATAACTATTTATAAGAATAATCATCACAATGTTGTCTGTAATTATCAAGAAGGAAATAGGTGGGAAATAATTAAACATCACCTTAAATGGGTCAAGTAGGAAGAAGAATAGGAGACAGTGGAGGAGGATGGGCCTGTGGCATTAGGGAATGAAAGCCTCCAAGAAAAGGGACTGTTTGTCTTCAGCAGCTTTGTCAGGGCATGGTTATGGCTCAGTCCTGTGGTGCCTCCATTTCTTCTCCTTCCCTGCCCTCTGTAACCTGCCCAAGGATGGCCACAGCTTGTCCAATGTAATAGAGTTGGCCACCAAGATGGTGGGGTTTCTGCCCCAGGGAAGGGCAGAGCAGGTCTACAAGATCTGAAACCCCACAATGTGAGTGCCCAGGTCTCCTGAATCATGGTGACCAGAGCTGATGAGCACACAGAGAAGTTAACTGGAGTGGCAGCACAGCTAAGAGGATCAGACATAGCCTGGGGACCAGAACATTGGTGCTTCTTCCACATGTACCACACCTTTGTGTGATGATTTGAAGGGCATAGTCTTAATTGATGCCTCAGTTTCTTCATCAGAAAAATTAGTAAAACACATTCTTTTTCCCATCTCCCTCAGAGTCCTGCATGAAGAACCATTACTGTGTAATTAAGAAAATGCTTTTCAACAGTAAGTGAGTGTTCATACTTAACGTTTTATTAAGTGCCCATGTGGCAAGGCAGAGAAAGTGACAGTGAGGAGAGCATTTAGCCTCATTGTATTTAAAAAGCATTTTCTTGGCACTTTCAAGGCAGAGAAGAGATAAGTTTTGCATGTGCAAAGCAACTTGGGATCAACAGAGTGTAACATGTGACTCAGGCTGTCCTGAGCCTTTAAACAGTTACTGAGCCATTCACTTGCTGGTTGCTTTGCATAGATTATCCCATTTGATCCTTGCAACAATCACCTTTTGGTTAAACATGCTGTGATAATCTACTGGTCACAGTTGAGAGAGACAGAGTTTAAGCAACATGTCTGTGGTCACACTACTAGTGAGTGTTAGAGGCAGAATCTGAATCCAGGTCATTCTAAATTCAACCCAGGCCCTTTCCTTTTCCCACAGAGCCCTACCCTAGCACATTGAGCTTATAAAACAGACTGATCTGCTACATGAATTTGGAACCAGGAGGAAGCAGTGTATCATAATCTGGTCAGAGAGATACTCATAGACAGAGCCTGAGCCAGTCCTGTCAGATCTGAATTTGCAGAGGTAGGAACAGATACTTGGACCACAAAGGATAATTGCATACGTAAGGCAGGAAGGCAGGAATGATGAATTTATAGGTTACACTGTGTACAGACAACTGGCCAGACCACAGCAGTGGCTCAAAAGGGTTCAATAGATCTGATAAAGAAAGCTGGCACCTTAGGTATTCCTAACTATTTGAGAAGTTGGCTACAAATTTTCCATTCTTCCCTTTTGTTTAATTACACGTATTAAACAACTAAATACAGCACATACTAATGGTGTAAATGATCATCAATGAAGATGTTTAAGAAATCAATTCCTATGTCTTTCAGGGCATTTCTGGGTCATCTTTGCCATTAACACAGCAGAGCCTGACCCTTGGCACTTTGATAAGAAGGGTTAGAGAAGGATTGGAGGGTAGGGTAGGATTGAGTCAGAGATCCAGATATGTCTAGAGATTGAGGGGCAAGCAGAACCCAGATATCAGAACAGGCAGCAAGTCAGAACCAAGGTAGCCAGACAGAAGTAATATCAAGCAGAGGCCAACGGGGTCAGAGAATTTCTGGCCTAACCTGAGGATACTTACATACTTCCTACTGGGGGTGGACCAACCCCAGGGTATGAGTAGCATGGGGTCTTTGGGTAAAACAAGGTAAATGGCTGCACCTGAGGAATAAGTAGTGTGATCATGTCTGCAGAGGATGTATTTTCACAAACCCTTTCTAATTCACCTTATATTTTACCTTGGAATCAACTTCCATCAAGGCCCGGATAACATTCCTGAGGATTCAGAACTGTATGCATCAAAAGCCACTCTGAGCCAGGCCCTACTGTTGCTGAAGACTTCTCTGCATCCCAGCCTTCTTCCTTAACTGTAAGAAGGAACCATCAGAAGGATGGAAAAGTATCTCCTCTTTAGTTTCTTCTCACTCTTTTCCTTTTTCTTTCATTTGGCAGAAGAGAAACAGGAAACATCATCACGCCACTAATGTGTGAAAACTCTATAACTCATACTATTCTCTTGCTCTGAAAGTAGCTATCTTCTCAACTCCTAGAGACATCTTTCCTCTAGTTAGGTATTTCCAGCAGTGGCTGCTGGCTAAGTATCATTTGAAATTTACATCCTTTGCCACCCAAGCAACCTGCACATTTTAAGCTGTTTCTAACATAAACTGCTCCAGAAAGTCTTTTATAAAGCATCTCTATCTCCCACCATGGAATATTTTATCCAAATATTTAAACATGGATTTTGCAGTATAAATGTAAACGTGTCTTCTCAAGGACACATATGTTACAAACAACTTAGAATGTGCAGATTTCTTGAGTGGCAAAGGCTGTGTACAAGGAGGAGCAGGGGGATGTCCCAAGTACCAGGAGGCAGAGCTCTGGGAGGGAACATGCACCAGCTGGACCCCAATTCTCCCTGAGAGTGGACGGAGAGGTGTTTAAGATGCTTGAGCATGACTTGAGAAGGGACCCCTGGGATGGAAGAATGGTGTGAATGAGGCAGTAGCTGTTCTCAAACCCAACATGATAAGGCCACCACTTACTAGGTATCCAGGATCTAGAAAAAGGCCAAGCATGGGACCATGAATGGTGACTGCAGCATATGAATGTCACCCAAGTCCTCTGCAGCAGAACTTACCATCCAGGAGGGTAGCAAAGGGAGCTGCAGGCTCAGATGGGGTCAGCTCTCAGAGATGGCTGCGAGGGGCTTCCAGAGGCTATAAAAGAGAGTGGGATTTTTCCTTGAAGGAAAACACATGCAACACTCCAGGGAAACCCAGATGGCCAGAGTGAGGGTAATAGTTTGGTTAAGGGTAAGAAAGGATACGAACTTGGGCCAAGACCTCAGAAAAAAGACCCAGCTCCACTGCCTAGTTGCAGTTAAAATTGAACAAGTCGCTTAGCCTCTCTGAGCCAGTTTCCACATCTGTAAAACACTATAAAAAATAATGGAGATGATTCATACAAAGCACTTAGTGCAGTCCTAGCACATAAGTGCTAAATAATGCTTGCTAGTTTTGTCCTAATTGCCGTTATCATCACATATCTATTGTTATTATTATTAGAGAACACAACCATGTCTCATTCTTATTTGATCCTTAATGCTAAGCACAGAGCTGGCTCTGGGAAGAATTCTTTCAGTAAATGTGTGAAATAATGGAGGGCAGAGCCAGCTTCATGGGCACATAACCTGTGGAGTTGCACAGTGCCCTGTTCCTAGAAGGGCCTATGCTTGGTTTAATAGTTTTCTGTAGCTGTCTTGAAATTCTTAATAATTTTTATGCAGGACCCCACAAATTATGTAGCTGGTCCTGAGTGAGAATAAGGATATAAGGAAGATGTAAGGAGGAAACTAAAGCATGAATGATTTGAGGAGACGAGCACTCTACGAGAGGCTATTAAGAATTACAGTGAACCAAGTACTTTCTCTCCAGAATAGAGAGGTCCTCAGTGGAACCTGCATTTGTTCACATCCTGAGTTTTTAATAGTCTACACATTTGGCAATATGTTGCAGAGACATGATCATTTACCCAAAAATATCTGGGCCCTGATTTATAATCAATAATATTTCCAGAGTTTACCTGTCTTAACTCTAAGAGAACAAAATGATAGAGAAGAAAAGTCAATATAGTCCCAGCATTTTCTGGAAGGTAGCTCTTAGTTTTGCTTTCTATTATTCAGACTGAGAAGTGGCAAGCATAACACACATTCACAATCATGAATTAAAACTTTAAAATTATTTTTCCCGTCAAAACATGTGACCCCAAACCTTCACAGTTCACACATTACCAAGCAGAGTTCTGGCACTGCTGAGACCAGCTGTTCCAGCCCCCATGGTCCATTGCTTTCTGGGGTCAACAGTTACACCATCACATACCAGTCACTTCTGGCTTCACAGTTCTGCACATCACACTATCTTATGAGGTACCATTAGAGTGAACCACACTTCACTTCTAACAGTGACACAGATGGCTTTTTAAAATACGGGACATTTAAATCCCCTTATAACAATTCCTTTGTTCAAATGTGTCTGGTGTTAGACTCCTAGATGAGTCATCATCGCTGTCTGGGTCTCCCTATGGCTCATTCACTCAACCTGTAGTCATTCCTGTGCTGAAGATAGAGGACACAGAGATGGTGACAACACTGCTTCTGTTCTCACACAGCCCATGACCTAGGTAGGACAACCCATGAGTACACAGATTCAGAACAATAGTACCCAGGTGTGAGTATGACATTCCTGGATGGAGGGCCATCTGAGCAGAGTTTTGTAGAACAAGCAGTGGGGAAGGGTGTTTTGGGGGGAAGTAAATCAGCAGAAAGTAAGGTACAGACTAGGAGAACTTAGCTCATTCCTGGAGATGTAAATGTTCCCTCAGTGCTTCTGCTGCATAAGAAGCCAGAGGAAACGGCAGGGCAGGACAGAGGGGATATCCTGGGCCAGGCCAAATGTGCTCTTTATCCCAAGAACAGGAAAAAAACAATACAGTGGTTGGTTGGTTGGTTTTTCATCAGAGAAGTGTCCTGATCAGATTCAGTGAACAGAGACATATTTTCTCTAGGGTTGAGGGGGACCGTGAGGAAATGGGAGGTCTAGTTTCTGTTAAGTTAGCTTTTATTTTTGCTAAACATGTTAAACGGAATTTGTGCCAGCCTGCCACAGGTGAAGAGAGGAATGTGAGGAGGAGTTTGGTGTTTACAGGAGATTTTTTGAAAGATTTGCTCAGCTTGGTGGGATGTAACCATTTCCTCCTCTCCCCACAAAACCTTCTATAAGTGCTATATTGTTCATCAAGGCTTTCAGAGTAGGATCATGTTTGAGGAGGAGATGTGACAGTGTACAAAGATGAGTCTATTGTCTGGGTAGGGTTTGACCAAGGATGGTTCAAAGAAGTTCAGCTACTTTCGAATTATATAAAGGTCACTCAAGTGAGGAGGATCTTGGAGAATGGATTAGAGTAGAAGAGGGTCTGAGACTGAATGTAAGAAAACCAGAATGAAGACTCCTGCAATTTTCCTGTGAATAGGCTAAGGCAGTGACCCAGACAATAGAGAGACGGAACAGAACTGAATGATATCCGGGAAGCGGAATCAATAGGATCTTGTTGCCAGCCAGATGTAAGAGTTAACAGAGAGGGAGGAATCAAGGATGCATACAGGTTCCTGGCTTAGGGAACCCAGAAGATAGTGTCCCCCTACCCCGGAAAAATGGGGCAGTTCTAGAGATAGTACTGTTTGGGATATGATGATTTTGAGATATCATATGAGACACTGTGGAGTAAGCAGTTGGCTATAAGGGACTGCACTAGAGATACACACTATCATTTCTTACCTGGCTTATTGTATTAGCCTCCTAATGGGTCTACTGCTTCTATCAATGACTGCCTCCTGTTACCTGAATTCTCAGTGGAGCAGCCAGTATGAGCAGTAAACATAAATCAGGATATGGCACTTGTCTGCACAAAACCTTCTGAGGGCTCCCATCCCACTGAGTTATGGTTGTGAGCCCCCAACCTCTATGATCTCCCTCCTCTTCTCCAACCCAGCCCCCTGGGCTTCCTCACTGTTCCTTCTTTGGGCTTTTGCAGACAAGAAGGGAGTTCATGGAATCTGTTCCAGAGGCTTCTGTTTCCCTAAAAGATAGGAAGTGAGGTCATCTCTGAGTGCATGTTGGGAGATGGCAGGAGAATGGTCATGAGAAGGGCAGTCAAGGTGGAGGTCTAGAAAGCTGCTACTGGGAATGTTAGAGGCAGCTGGCAGGATCCACCTGAGCTTCTACTAAATGGCAAACATATAGAACACAGTAAATATATTGTCTCCTTTCAGAGAAAATCATCAGCACAAATAACACAGGCTGCCTTTACGCTCTGTAAATCACATTATCCTAAAGGATGAAAAATTACCCATTGCCCACAAGTAGTGAAAGAAAAGCAAAAAAAAAAAAAAAACAAAAACAAAGGACATAAATTTTAGCATGAGACATGTTGACTTCAAAAGCTTGTGATATACATATTCTAGGCAGCCTTAAGACCCAAGAAACTAAATTTTGATCTGGGATTAAGGCCATGCCTGTCTTGAAATAATAACTTGCATTTATATTAATATAACAAGTATTGTGCATATTTTTTATATGTATAAAATTTTACAATTTTGAAGTTTAATTTTTACAACAACCCTGAGAGACAGCAAACAGGTATTAACACCCCTCTTCTGGGAGATTGGGAAACTCAGGCCTAGAGCAGTTGAGTTGCTCACAATCAATGACAGGAGGCCAGAACACAGGCTCCAGCCTATTTGCCCACCACTTTCCACTCACACACTGACTGCTTTCTCAGCCTTATCTTGAGGTTCTTTTTTTTATGTAAATGAAGGGTTCCTACCAAAGAGGATGAGACAGACTGGCATAAGGAAGGACCTGACGTGGGTCAATACCGAGGCAGGAGGTAAGACAGGAATGGTGATGCGTGACGCCTGCATTGCTGCCTATTGGCAGCACAGGGTGGGGCACATGAGAGATACCCAGTGACCCTTTGTCCAGGGCTTTCTGAAGGTATCTGATCCCCATCTGAAGCATTATGTCCACTTCCAGCTCAGGCCTGAGGCTTAGCCACACAGGGACTCTCCTAATGCATCTCCAACTTCTCATAAGCCCTCACAGATGTAGCAATGATGAAATCTTAACACATTTGTTCCCTAGCACTGAAATGTGTTTATGCTCCTGAATTTAAGGTTTGTAATGGGTTTTGCTCACGGGAATGATTATTTTAGTGCTGACTTTTAAAAAGGCAATTGATAACAAGTTTACACAGCCAAAAGAGCTCTGGCAATTATCTGCAAATTCAGACTCCGTGAAGAGTCAAACCAGATCGTTTAAGACCCCCTGAATCCATTCCGGGGCCAAGATTATCCAAATTGACAAGCTAAAAATGAGATAATTTATGCTGAAATGGGGCTTATGAAATCAAGATGCTACTCTGGATGGCTGCTGCTGGGAGCTGCCACAATGCCTTCTTCCCTTATTTTTCTCCTTCATGAACTCCTTCTCGCCCCTATCCACTTTCCCAGTTAAGATGGCAGGAAAGCAGAGGAAGGTTTAAAATGTTCTTTGCCCATAAACTTCTTGAGATAGTTTTAAAGTTTTTCATGTGAAGACTTGAACAATATGTACAAAACACAAAGGTCTCTATTGTCGGGGAGTTAGGGGCAGAGGGTTATTGGTGGTGGTGATTGTTTTTAATTTCAGCTCTGGGCTGGGCCTGGGTTGTGCAGCAATCCTACCAATGAGAAAAAAAGACAAGTTCTGAAATAGCCCATCTCTGCCAAGCTCTTCAGATGGCCCCCCAAATATTCTGCCAGATGGTCTTGTCCTTCGATCTTAAGACTGAGGCTTCAAAAACAGCAGAAGAGGCTGGGTCACCAGGGGACTCTGGCTTGCTCCAAATATTCTCTCCTGGATGCTCTCTGGGCTCAGAGCATTGGGACAGTCTGTGAAACCTTGATGCCAGCCACCAGGGTCCTCTCCACCAACCTGGTCAGAAACAAATTACAGAAACCTAGGAGAAAATGAGCCCAGAATCTTACAAACATTTAGCTCTGGTCAAACATGGTAGATTAACCACCTACATTGATCTCCTCCCTTCCCGACCTCATCTAAATAACAGTAAAGGAATAAAAAAAAAAAAATCCACCAACAAAGACCGTAAGACTAAGAAGGTAGATGAAGGTGGAAAACAATGTCAACAGGTTTTAGAGGACAGAAAGCAGATGAATGAGTGGTAATGACCCTAGAAGAGAACAAAAAGTAAAAGATTTCTGCCTGCAGGGAAGCTACACCAATGAGAACTAAACTATTTGTCCTGCAGAGTCAGATGGAAGTACAGAGACCTTGGAAGCACCCAATACTTTGGAATAAGGGGTGAGATGTGGGGCTGAAAACTGTGGGAGTCAAAGATCGATATAAGAAGTAGTTGAATCCTCCAGGCCCCTGTGCCCACCCCAAGGAGCCAAGCAACCGTCCCCATCCCGTTACCTCTGCAGGAGACAGAAGATGTATTCTCTGGAGAAGATAAGCAGAGAGTCTTCAGCTCAGAGGGCAGGGATTAGGTGTGAAGCTGAAAACAGGGAATTAGTGGAGGCCTATATACTGAACTATGGGGCACCCCCACCCTTCCCCTATCTTATTCTGAGGAAAAGGTAGGCAAAAATATACATGTCCTGGCACAGAACAGGAAGATCATTCTCTAGGAAAAATAAGCCCCAGAAAAAAGAGCTCCACTAATTAATGTTTGGAGGGTCTCCCATAAGATGGTTGCCTGCTCTTGTGACTCAGCCACAGTGAGGACAACCAGTGGGGAAGTCTTGCCCCTAACCCCATGAGGCTTCTAATTGGCCTTAGTTCCTTGTTCCAACCCAAAACAGAAACACCAAGAAAATGAAAAAGAAAAGTGGGGGAAAATCAAGGAAAATCAAAACAAAAGCACTGGCACAGAAGAAAACTTGAAGAAAATAATCTCAGGGAGGTAGAAGTTGGGTGAGAGGGTAGGAGGGTGGAAGCGGGGATGAGGAAAGAGAAATTACCAAATAGGTTCAATGTATCCCATTTGGGTGGTGGTAACACTAAAAGCCCAGACTTGACCACTACCCAATATATCCATGTAACAAAACTGCACTTGTACCCCCTAAATTTATACCAAAAAAAGAGAGGGATAGAAGTTATTACCTACAATAAAGTTATCCAATGAAAAAGGGACAAAGAACTAGAAAGACTTTTGGGGGAAAAAAAATAAACAAGAAAATATGTGATAATAAAAACTTTTTTAATTAGTAAAATTAATATATGTAAAGTCAAGAAATTCTCCCAGAAAACAGAGCAAAAAATAAAGAACAGTAAGAGAAAATGAATAAGAAAATTAGAGAATTAATCTAGAATATCCAGACAGAGCAAAATGAAAATAGAAGATATTCTCAGAAAAAACTATATAAAAATTTGAGTTTCCAGATTACAAAGGTCCACTGACTAGCACATATTTTCATTCAAGAATGAAAAGCACATACCATCATATTTTAGAATCTGGGGTTAAATAGAACATCCTAAAACATTCCACAGAAATTAAAAAACTGTATCACATGAAAGAAAGAAAAATCCAAACGATATTCTACTTTCCAACAACAAATCTGAATGCTAAAGAACAGTGGGCAATGCTTTCAAACGTCTGAGGGAAAAGGTTTTCAACCTAGAATTTTATAAATAACCAAACCATCAATCGTGCATGGGCGTGTATGAACTAATCATAAAGGTAAAATAAAAATAATCAGAGTCCAAAATTGTTTCTATTTACACCTCCCACCCCGCAACTTAGGAAGCTAATAGAGGACATGTTTTGGCTACATGCAGGAGTCAACCAAAATATAAAACCAAAAAAGAAAGACTTGGGGAATCCAGGGAAGAGGAAACTCGGTCCAGAAGTAAAGGAAAAGGAAATTGCAGAACAATCTCCTTCAGCAAGCTGGGAGCGATTAATCCTGAGAAAGCACAATAGAGGACTGAGGAATTGCTAGACACCTACTGTGTTCGAAAAGGTTAGATACAGTTATAAAGAACAAAGTATTACAGGAGGAAGCAAATGTAGCAATGGTGCCCGTACCCTACTGCACTCAGCTGTAAACAATATCGGCAGATTCATCATAATGTCAACACTGACTATTGTAACTATTTGGGAAAGGTAAGCGGTAGTGACATAGGGAGCAAGTGAAGAGAGCTAAGTCTAACTATCACAACAGAAGTGAGTGGATACTGTGTGAAATGAATCAATGAAGAAAGAAGAGAATCACCATGGTGTTCACATGTGCAGAGGAAAACAACAGGAGAAACATCTTCAAGTGTAAAGGAGCTGGGGGATATGTTACATTTTTCAATAGTAATATTTAATTATATTACATTGATAAAAATATATTTTTATTTATTTTTTAAGTAAATTTAATCGGTCCATTTTCCACTTGGATAAGAATGGATTCAGTCCCCATTTTATTTCATTATGACCTCTGAACATCGCAAAGGAGATGGCACCTCTCTCTCTTTTCCACAACTTTCTGATACATTTTTCCATAGGATTCTTTATCAGTTTCTAGGAAGAAGCTTTTTTAATTTTGATTTTGTGGCTTTTTCTTCAGTAGCAAGAGGAAAAGGAATATTGGTTGAAAATAAGTGAGGCCTAAAGTCAAAGCAAGATTCCAGGCCCCTGCCCTACTTGGCTAACTAATTGTACAGAACAAAATCAATAGGAAGCCCGTCTCCAACCCCATTTTAAAAGCTGACTAGACTGCTGGATAGACAATGCATGACTGCCTGTGTGCATGAGACGGAACTGGGTGCTGGGGGCATGGGAAGAAAAAAGTTACAGAATCAGATTTCATCTCCTCTCTCTTGTCTTTCCCCTTTGTCAATAACACCAACAGGAAAATGGCCCTAGAAGACCTATCCTTCCTGGCTCTGGTGGTACCCAGTGCAGCTGAACCTTTGCATTCATTGATGAAATTCATTGGACTGAAACTCTCCAGTCTCCAGAAGACTGGAGAGACATGGTCTAAAAAGGAGAATACAAAAGGAATTCTGTAATGAATTTGGGTAAGAAAGCCATATGGGGGCCAAACTTATGCTAAGGGAAAGATAGGCAGAATAACATTCTGCAGAACCAGTGGCTAATATCCCCAACAGTCCTAAGTGGATGTGAACCATGAAGTTAGAGCAACTGAAACACTTTCAGAATAAGCAATGAATGAAGTTGGGCAGCATATGGGTAGTGATGAGGCCAGCCAAGGGCTCTGCCCAACCCTGATGGTGACAGAGATGGGCTAGAACTCCAGCTCTCCTATCAATAGTCCCTATTAAGGAGGTATTACATTTGTTCCCTTTTTGTCTTTTGCTCAGTCATGGAAACTCTGACCTCATGTCTTTGTTCTCTGCTTTTGGGGGGGAGGGAGAGGTAAGTTGATTCATGTAACTAAAGAAATAAAAATGAAAGCATAAAAACTAAAGGAAATTATAAATATATAAATATTAATATATTATAAATTATAAGGAGTACCCATTAAAGACCCTTCGAAAGGATAAAACTATTTCAATTTTACTGTCTCACTCACTTCTCCCCACTTCCTTCCCAGATATACCTGTATATCTATGTATTTATACAGTTTTTTCATTATTTAGTTAATATGAATTACAGGCCTCATGCTTCCTCCCTTCTAAATCCAAAATGAAGAAGCTTTCTCTTTTCTCTCGCTCCCTTTTTTCATTGCTCCCCCTCACCAACACGATTTACATTCTCAATGTAATGTATTAAAAAGTTGACAGGGACGAAAGGATTCACACGATGTCTGCTAAGAAACCCAATTTCCATGATGAATTGCCCGAAGCCCCTGAATCACAAACCATTTTTTCCGCTGCTCAGAAGTTGGGTTTTTTTTTTTTTTAAATCTTCTTAAAGCCTCTCTCCTAATCTTCAGCTAGAAGAGATGGGTAAAAGGATTTTTTTTTCTAAACTAAGGAAAGTATTAGCATCTTGGTTGTTGTGCATCAAATTTGAAAATGCAAGGTTGGTAATATTTCAAATCAGCCATGGTCCAAACCTCTTGATAAGTAAGTGTGCTGTTTTATGTTCATTCTCTCTCTCTTTCTCCCTCTCTCTTTCCTACCTCCCTCTCTTTCTTCTTTTTCTCCCCTATATCCCCCTCCCATAAGGCTTATAGTCAGTAATAAGTAGGAGCTTCCAGAGAAAAGGAAAAATTAGAGTGATTCTTCATAGATCTATCCCCTTTTGGAAGGTTATAGAATTCCAAATAAAATATCTACTTTTCTGTACTTGTCTAGATCAACCATGTCTGGGTAAAGAATTCAACAGCAAAACCCTAACTCAATGCATGAGGTACACTATCAGCTCAGCAAGCAGCAACCCTGATTAGAGCTACATTTGCATCATATTGAGCATATTCTCCTAAAACATTGGGTTTCATTTTCCCAGAAGCATTCACCCTGGGTTGCTCATTATGAAAGGGGTAAAGATTGACATAGCATTCATCTGAGCTCTTGTCAAGATTTTTGGACTTTGAAGAAAACCTACTCTTTCTCAAATATTCTGGAAATTTGAATCTCTCCTATCTGAGATTTCAACTTCCCATTTTTTTCTGTATGCTATAAAGAGTTCAATCAGAGGCCACTTTCACTCAGGACAGAACTCTTCTTTGCCTGCGGCTCAAGCACTCTGGCTTTTCCTACAACCCATTCCCCCAGAAAACTTACCAAAAAAAGAAAAAAAGCTTTAAAAGAAAATAATTATGGCTTTTTTTTTTTCAGACAGTGTCTCACTCTGTCACCCAGGCTACAGTGCAGTGGCATGATCTCAGCTCACTGCAAACTCCACCTCCTGGGTTCAAGTGATTCTCCTGCCTCAGCCTCCTGAGTAGCTGGGATTACAAGCATGTGCCACCACACTCAGCTAATTTTTGTATTTTTAGTAGAGATGGGGTTTCACTATGTTTACCAGGATGGTCTCAAATTCCTGACCTCATGTGATCCACCCACCTCAGCTACTCAAAGTGCTGGGATTATAGGTGTAAGCCACCAAGCCCAGTCAAGAAATTTTTTTAAAAGAACATATTCAACATTAGATGGGAGAGAGTGGAACTCTGATATTGTCTATAAATTGCTAAAACATTTGTTGAGATACAGAGTGCTGGTGGCCAGCATAGAGACTGACAATAAAAAGTCTATATGGTAAAGTTTAAGTCTGAAGTCACAAGCCCCAAATTTGACTCAGGAAAGTTATGAATTCTCTCTCAAGAAAAGCTTCCAGTGCAGATATTCAGAAAAGTTTTGTAACTTAAGAGAGGCTGTGATCTTGGCCCTACAATGTTAAGAATATCCCTTTTGCTTTTTTTCTTGTAAATTTGTTTAAGTTCTTTGCAGATTCTGGATATTAGCCCTTTGTCAGATGGGTAGATTGCAAAATTTTTTTCCATTCTGTTGGTTGCCAATTCACTCTAATGATAGTTTCTTTTGCTGTGAAGAAGCTCTTAAGTTTAATTAGATCTCATTTGTATTTTGGCTTTTGTTGCCATTGCTTTTGGTGTTTTAGTTATGAAGTCCTAAATTTACAAGAAAAAAACAAACAACCCCATCAAAAAGTGGGAGAAGGATATGAACAGACACTTTTCAAAAGAAGACATTTATGCACCAACAAACATATGAAAAAAACTCATCATCACTGGTCATTAGAGAAATGCAAATCAAAACCACATTGAGATACCATCTTACACCAGTTAGCATGGTGATCATTAAAAAATCAGGGGACAACAGATGCTGGAGAGGCTGTGGAGAAATAGGAACACTTTTACACTGTTGGCGGGAGTGTAAATTAGTTCAACCATTGTGGAAGACAGTGTGGCGATTCCTCAAGGATCTAGAACTAGAAATACCATTTGACCCAGCAATCCCATTACTGGGTATATACCCAAAGGATTATAAATCTTTCTATTATAAAGACACATGCACACATATGTTCACTGCAGCACTGCTTACAATAGCAAAGACTTGGAACCAACCCAAATGCCCATCAGTGATAGACTGGATAAAAAAAATGTGGCACATATACACCATGGAATACTATACAGCCATAAAAAGGATGAGTTCATGTCCTTTGCAGGGACATGGATGAAGCTGGAAACCATCATTCTTAGCAAACTGACACAAGAACAGAAAACCAAACACCACATAAGTGGTGTTGAGTGTTGAACAATGAGAACACATGGACACACGGAGGGGAATATCACACACCGGAGCCTACTGGGGGGGCTGGGGGCCTAGGGGAGGGATAGCAAGGGGTGGGGGGATTGGGGAGGGATAACATTAGGAGAAATACCTAATGTAGATGACAGAGGGATGGATGCAGCAAACTACCATGGCATATGTATACCTGTGTAACAATCCTGCACAAGCTGCACGTGTACCCCAGAACTTAAAGTATAATTAAAAATAATAATAAAAATAAAATAGTTCATTTAAATTGGAAATAAATAAATAAAATTAGCGTACAGGACAGTCAAAGCCAATGGAATTGTGTCAAGACCACAGCAAAGACCAAAACAAAAACAAAATTGTAAAGAAAAAAAAAAAAGGTAAAATTCAGAGATCACATGATTACAAGAACAGAAAAGAAGTAAGTGGAGGTACATTTGAAGCAGATTCATCCTCAGTGAAATAAAACGGAGGAAACAATCTGACTATTCTGAAATTAACCTTTCTGTATAAATTAGAAGTAGCTAAAGGTAAAGGATACTAGATAGAAGAAAAATAACTATGGTGGAAACAAAAGGAAAGACCCTATCTCATTGACTGATAAATCTGTTCACTGTTCATTAAATAATAATAAAAGATCTATCACAGCAAATAAATGGCCATACATAATGTAAGTTTCATGAGAAGAGGGATTGCTTTTTATTTACTATTGTGTCACCAGTGCCTAGAATAGTGGCTAGCACCCAATAAATGTTAGATAAATAAATGATTTCATAACTCAGAATGCTAGAGTTGAGGGACAGACACAGGTACAAAGAAAATCGCCAGTGACCAAAAAATAGTAGGTGATTATTCAGGGTTTGCTAACTACTATAATAAATATCCCAAATTTTTAGCAGGTTAAACAATGAAGATTTATTTCTTACTCCCATCATAATCTGATGGTGGGGATTGGTGAAGACAACTCTGCTTTTACATTGTCAGTCAGGAAACCAAGCTTCTTTTATCTGTGAGTTCTATCACTAACTCCTAGAGCCCAGAGTCCTTCATGAAGTCACCTGTCTCCAGCTGGTACAACAGAAAAGCAAATACATGGAGGATTGCCGCCTTAGTTTGTGCTGTAATAAAGTAATTTATAAAGAAAACTGTTTTTTTGGTCATGATTGTGATGTTTGGAAAAGTTTAAGATTGGGCATCTGTATCCAGCTATGGCCACAGGCTACTTCCACTCATGGCAAAAGGTGAAAGGGAGCTGGCATGTGCAGAGATCACACAGCGAGAGAGGGAGCAAGAAAGAGGGTGACGGACATGCCAGGCTCTTTTTAACAATCCACTTTCATGGGAACTGACAGAGTAAGAATGCACTCATTACCATGAGGATGGCACCAAGCCATTAATGAGGGATCCACCCACATGAACTAAACATCTCCCATTAGGCCTCACCTCCAACACTGGAGACTGAATTTCAAGATGAGATTTGGGGGTAGAGAGTATAAGCATCCAAATTATAGCAATCACATGGAGGTTTTTTAGGGTTTACATTAGAAATCTATCACCTACCCACATTCCATTGGCCAGGACTCTAGTAGTTAGTCAAAGGTCCTACTTAATTGCTAGAGGCACTGGGAAATATACTCTAGCTGTAACCAACAATATTAGCAACCTGTCAGAGCATCAAAGAGGAATTGCAGATAACATAAATGCTTGTTCTCAGGGTCGCTGTTTGGGCAGAGACAGGGGGAGTAAGAGAGAAAGGCCGAAGTCCAGAATTCATCCAGATATAGAGCGTTGTTTGAGACTTTCCTTATATTAACTTGAGATCCCAGAAAGATACACCTTCAAGAAAAGAAAAAAATCAGATCTAGCTAGACCTGCCCACTGGGAATGGTGGAAACAGCTGCCTTGCTAAGCAGATCAAAAATGAAAAAAATCAAAGAAGCTATCTCTGGTAGTTTTTAGCTGTAGGCAGTTCTTATCTTCAATCAGGTTCTTCAAAAAGCAGACCCTGAGCAAGGATTCGATTCAAGGGATTTGTTAGGAAAGCACTCTCAGGAGAAACTGGTGACTAGGGGAAGCATAACGGGGGAAAAAGGAAGAAGCTAAGCTAGGGAGAAAACTCAGGTAAATCCCAGCTTCAGCCTGATTCTGCAGGAAGCTCTGATGTATAAATTGCATGTCAAAGTTTTTCCACCTCCAGACAAAAAGCTGGACTTTTGTACTCCTGCACCAAGCAGTCATTGACTACAGGCTTTCCTGAAAAGATATCAACTACCAGGTATTCTAGTACAAAGCAGTCATTGGTTATAGGCATCTCTGAGGGATTGTGCTCCCAGAAACTTTCAGCTATCTCAATGGGCAAATTAGACCCAATAGTCCAAGGACAATCCACCAAAGAATATTATAGGTCCCAGCTATTAGCTGCAAAACAGCAAAGCTGGGGCACAAACACACAGAACCAGTAGGACAGACTGGAGGGAATTTAAGTGGGGCACTATAGGCCCTCATGCACATTTATCTGTGAATTTATTTTGTGATGGTTGTAAAGGGTAGGGTACTTCGGATACTGGCAGAAGCAAGCACAAAGTCTCTCTGAAGGTGAACACATCTATTCTAGCCCTCAGTGAACTTCCACAAATTATGTTTGAAAATCAATGACCAGTCAGCAATCAGAAATTACCAGGCCTTTAAGAATACAAGATAATATGAATATTTTCAATAACTAAGAAAAACCAGACAGCAGACACAGATTGACACAATTCAAATATTGCAGCTATCAGACACAATTTTTTAAATTATGATGCTTTCCATAGCTATTTATCATGTTTAAAAATATAAATGACAAACTTGAAAATATCCATGGGGAACAAAACACTATAAAAAGCATTATAGCAGATTTAGAAACAAACCAAATAGAACGTCTAGAAATAAAAAATATAACCAAAATTTAAAGCTCAGAAAAATAGAAGAGAAAGGGACAGAGGCAATTTGCAAAGAGAGAATGCCTAATAATTTTTAAAACTGATTGAAAGCAAAGATCCACAGATTCAAAGATCCCAGAAAACTCCAAAAAAGAATAAATAAAAAGAAATTCACCTTTTATACAAATCATAGAAATTTTTTTTATTATTTTGTAGAGATGAAGTCTTACTATGTTGCCCAGGCTGATCTCGAGCTCTCAGCCTCAAGCAATCCTCCCACCTCAGTCTTCCAAAGTGCTGAGATTGCAGGCATGAGCCACTATGCCCAGCCCAAATCACAGAAACTTTAAAAAAAAAAAAAGATAAAGGGAAAATCATAATTGCAGTCTGTGAAAATGGAGAGATTACCTGCAAAGAAGTAGCACTTAGATAGATAACTGACTTCTGAACATCAACAATGGAAGCTAAAAGACAATGGAATATCTTTTTAAAATCCTGAAGGGAAGAAAAAGGTAGAATTCTATATTCAGTAAAAATATCCATGAAGAGAAAAGATAAAACCATTTCAGAAAAATACTTTTAAAAAGCTCATCAGCAGCATACCCTCACAAAAAAAAAAAAAAAAAAAAATTCTGGGGTCAGATTGATTGAATCTAAATCTTGAGTCGACCACTTACTACCAAAACCTTGATTTAATTCAATATTTGTTAAATATTTGTTGTGTGCCTCTCATGCGACATGCATTGTTCTAGGTACTGAGACTAGAGCACTGAACAGAACATACAAGGTCCCTAGTTCGTGGAGCTTACCCTGGTAGGAAAGGATTGAACCAGATGGTGATGGATGCTATAGAGGAATAGCAAGGAAAATAAGGGGACAAAGAGTATGTGTACTGCAGCTTTATACAGGGTGGTCAGGGGATATCTGAGCAAAGATCTGAAGGAAGTGAAATTGTCAAGCCATATTCCTATAACTTAGAAAGGAGCCTACAGCCAAAAGGATCATTAAATGCAAAGTCACACTTACCCTAAAATCAATAGGAAAACATAGGAAGGGAAATCAGAAGATTAACAGGATCAGATTTGCATTTAATTTATTTATTTTAAATTGACACATAACAAGCATACGTATTCATGAGGTACAGTGTGATGTTTCAGTGTATCCATTGCGTAATGATTAAATCTGGCAACAGGTTGAGTGACCCTTATCCCAAATGCTTGGGACCAGAAGTGTTTCTGATTTCAGTTTTGTTTTTTAATTTTGGAACATTTTTATATACATAATGAAATATCTTAGGGATGGAATCCAAGTCTGACAAGTCTAAATCCAAACTTCATTTATGTTTTATATATACCTTATACACATAAGATCATGAAATACAATACCTTTATTAATTTTGTGTATGAAAGTTTGTGTTAAACACTTACACAATTTTTCACCTGTGGCATCATGTCAGCACTCAAAAAGTTTTGGATTTTGAAGAATTTCACATTTTTATTTATGTATTTATTTATTTATTTGGTCAGAATCTTGCTCTGTTGCCCAGGTTGGAGTGCAATGGCACAATAATGTCTCACTGCAATCTCAACCTCCTGGGCTCAAGTGACCCTCCCATCTCAGTTTCCTAAGTAGCTCGGACCACAGGCATATGCCACCATGCCTGGCTAATTTTTCATTTTTAGTAGAGACAGGGTTTCACTATGTTGCCCAGGCTCATCTCGAACTCCTGGGCTCAAGCAATCTACCTGCCTCGGCCTCCCAAAGTGCTGGGATTACAGGTGTAAGCCACCACACCTGGCCCAGATTTCAAATTTTTAGATTAGAAATACTCAACCTGTATTTAGCATATTTGTCACCTCATGCATTTATGATATCTTCATGGTGAGAACATTCAGAATCCCCTCTTCTAGATATTTTAAATTATGCAATATAATATTGTTAACTATAGGCACCCTACTATGCTGTAGAACACCAGAACCTTTTCCTTCTATCTGTCACCTTGTACCCACCGATGAGTCTCTCTCCACCTCTTCCCCACCCTCCCTAGCCTCTAGTAACCACTATCTACTTTATACTGCTATGAGAACAATTGTTTTAGATTTCTCCTATGAGTGAGAGCATGCAGTATTTATCTCTCTGTTCCTGGCTTATTTCACTTAACGTAATGTCCTCTCACTCATTATGTTGCCCCAAATGACAAGATTTCACTTGTGTTATGGCTGAATCGTATTATTTTATTGTGTATATATACAGAATTTTCTTTCGTTGAAGGAAACTTAGGTTAATTCCATATCTTGGCTATTGTGAATACTGCTACAATAAACATGGGTATGCAGACATCTCTTTGATATACTGATTGTATTTCCTTTGGTTATATATCAAGCAGTGGGATTGCAAGATGGGATTTGTATTTATTTATTTATTATTTTTATTTTATTTTATTTATTTATTTTTTTGAGACAGTCTTGCTTTGCCACCAGGCTGGAGTGCAGTGGCACGATCTCAGCTCATTGCAACCTCCACCTCCTGGGTTCAAGTGATTCTCCTGCCTCAGCCTTCCAAGTAGCTGGGACTACAGGCGTGCACCACCATGCCCAGCTAATATTTGTATTTTTAGTAGAGACAGAGTTTCACCATGTTGGCCAGGATGGTCTTGATCTTTTGACCTTGTGATCTGCCCACGTCAGCTTCCCAAAGTGCTGGGATTACACGTGTGAGCCACCACACCTGGCCTGTATTTATTTGAAAGATCAAATTGTATGCTATGTTGAGATAAATGGGAAGATCCATTTGTAAGTCAAATCAACTGAAAGACAATCATAATTTTGGTCAGAGATGAACCAGGGCAATGCCTGGTGATGGAGAAATGGAGGCGTGTTAAAGATAGGTCCTAGAGGTAGACTTGACCAGGTATTTGCTTTTATGAAGAGCAGAATCCTAAAGAAAAGGAAACTGAAGAGGTGATCCCCACCCCCACTTCCAGTTTCTGGCTTGAGGAATTAGGTAGACAGAGGCACCATCACAAGGGGACACTAGGAGAATGACATAGAACCCAGGTGGTTGCCAAAGGACCTTTAGGTCCCAGGCCTGGGGAGGTGACTTCTTTCTAATCTCACGTCAATATGACAAGGGAGATGTGATCAGGTATGTTGACCTGTTCCTTGACTCCCACAAGCTCAGAATGGGAGCAGAACCACTTCCGTAGATACAGGGTACTAGTACTCCTAATTACACAGAGTCAGGGATAGCAGAGACAAAACAAAAGCCAGGCAGAGGCATCTGATGGGTGAGTTTCTGAGCTGATCTCTTTACAAATAGATGGCAACTTTACTTTGTCTCAAGACTTCATTGCAGGGCAGGTGGTGAAAAGATAAACAGTATTTTTTAAAAAAGAAGTTTTGTTATTTAGAACTGTAAGGACCTCTGCAATGCACTGAATTTAGACGTTGAAGTCACTGCTCATATTTAAAGCCCTAACCCCCAGTGTGACAATATTCAAAGTGGGGCCTTTGGGGGGTGATTACATCATGAGGGTAGAGCCTTCTTGCTAGGATTAGTGCCCTTATAAACGAGACTTCTAAAAGCTCTCCAGTCCTCTTTCTGCATGTGAGGACACATGGAGAAGCTGGCAGTCCCAACCCAGAAGAAGTCCTCACCAGAATCTGACCATGCTGTTATGCTGATCTCAGATGTCCAATTTCCAGAACTGCAAAAAATAAATCCTGTTGTTTTTAAGTCACCCAGTCTAGGATACTTTGTTCTGGCAGCCTGAACAGACTAAGACAGCCTCTAAGGAGACTGCTGCTGGCAATCAGGAAGACCCAGGGGAGCAAAGCACTTTGCTGGTTTGGATGTGCAGCATTGGGGCTAGAGTGGGGCAGGATTGACTGCTTTCTAGAAATAGAGAAGTTTCTAGAAATTGATCTATACTAAAGGGAGAGAACAGGAAGCGATAAGAGAGAAAAAGAAAGAAAAGAAGGCCCAGAAAGTTGACAAAGTATCTGGCATGGTACAAAAACTGTACCAAAGTGACTTCCCCTTGTGACACCCCCTGATACCTCCAGAAAAATCTATGGCATGCAAAAGCACTGGAGTGAGCAAGTTCCTGAAGGAAGGGGGCGAGCTGCAAGACTGGGTGACACAGAGAAGGCAGAGGGTTAGGGTTAGGGATTCTTGATTATTCACTGAAAAGTTGGCCAAAATTCCACACGACATGAAATGGTGCTGGTAGTGGAGAGGATTTGGTTTGGTTTTCACCTCTTTAAGGAGCAACAGGGCTCTGAGAACCGAACTGGGCTAATTAATGATTAGGGTACCTTTTCCTCTTCCCAGTCACATTTCTCACTCTTTTTCTTTTCTTTTTTCCATTTTTTGTTCTGAGATGGAGTCTTCGTTGCCCAGGCTGGAGTGCAGTGGCGCGATCTTGGCTCACTGCAACCTCCACCTTTTGGGTTCAAGTGATTCTCCTACTTCAGCCTCTCAAGTAGCTGGGACTACAGGTGCCCGCCACTGAGCCTGGGTAATTTTTGTAATTTTAGTAGAGATGGGATTTCACCATTTTGACCAGTCTTGTCTCGAACTCCTGACCTCATGATCCACCCACTTGGCCTCCCAAAATGCCAGGATTACAGGCGTGATATTCTTTACTCTTAATTGCTTTCTTTCTTTTTGTTTTGTTTTGTTATCTTGTTATTTTCTTCTTCATTTCTTTGTTTTTTTCTTTTTCTTTTTCTTTTTTTGAGATAGAGTCTCACTCTGTCTCCCAGGCTCGAGTGCAGTGGTGCAATTTCGGCTCTCTGCAACCTCTGCCTCCCAGGTTCAAGCTATTCTCCCACCTCAGCCTCCTGAGTAGCTGGAATTACAGGTGTGTGCCACCATGCCTGGCTAATTTTTATATTATTAGTAGAGACGGGGTTTCGCCACGTTGGTCAGGCTGGTCTCGAACTCCTGACCTCAGGAGATGTACCCGCCTCAGCCTCCCAAAGTGCTGAGATTACAGGCATGAGTCACTGCGCTGGGCCTGGCTTATTTCTTTGATAGTAACACTTCAAATCTGTCCCCCAACCATAAAGTTGCCTTCTGGAAAAACATACCTGCCTCTACCAACGTGCAACATACAGCTTAGAGCTCATGTAGAGCCCCAACTTCGGAATGTTGGGACCTCAGACCCCCACTACAGATGAGGAGATTGAGTTCAGCCTGAAGGGTTTGTTATTGTTCTTGTTGTTTTCCTCCTCTCTCCTCCTCCTCCTCTTCTCTTCCTTCGTCTTCCTCTTTTTCTTCTTCCTTCCTCCTCTTCATCTTGATATAAGCCATTGAACTAGCCTCTGCTATTTTATCAGTTGATTCTTCTACCAGTTTTTTACAGAAATATTTGATCTAAGAACATCTGCTACTGCCTAGAACATATTTTTTTTCTTAAACTTGACTGTGCACTTCCTATAGCTGTCAGGCAAGCATCGTCTCACAGATTCTGCAATATAGCTCCATATTACCGAACAAACATCAATTATGCTCATGGCTGGAATCATGTCAATCTAAATGCAAAATGTGCCAGCTGCCTTCCTTGCTAATGGGCATCTTAATTACATTGGCCTTATTATGCTGATATTGCAAGTAATACTGTTCATTGTTGCTTTAGAAATAAAAATTATATCACCAAGTGACTTCCAAGGCTTTTCTAGTTAGGCTAACTTTTGCAGATTCAAAATATTGAGATGCAAGAATTCTGAGGCACAGGCCTGCAATCTACTGGTCTCTCTACATCTGGACCCATCTCTGGAAGCTTAACTGCATAGGTCCCTCCCAATTGAGTCCTTGGCTTAATTAGTTCTATTGCCATGGTGCCTCTTGTTGAAATAGATTAGGGAGATGTATTTGAGAGGTTTCATTTTAGGCCCTCAGTGTGACAAAACGGCTTTCAATATTTCTCTCCGAACTTCTGTATCCATGCTGTCTAAAACCTCAATGGCTAGTATACCTGAGACTTGTTTTTATATTTTGTTTTGTTTATTTGCTTTTTTTAAAAAGTATACTTTAAGTTCTGGGGTACATGTGCAGAATGTGCAGGTTCGTTACATAGGTATACATGTACCATGATGGTTTGCTGCATCCATCACCCTGTCATCCACATTAGGTATTTTTCCTAATGCTAGCAACAGTGGTCAAGACAGTGAAATAACATGCACCTGATAACAATAATAATTTTAAAGAATCTATCAACATGGAAATGGTATTGGTATAACACCAAGGAATAAGAGCAGAATATGAAATTTAGTGGGTACTCTGTTTACTTATGAAAACGAAAATAGTGAATAATTTTTGGTAGTGTTATTATTTTTATTTATTTATTTAATGTAAATATTTAGTACAAAAGAGAAACTATTTTATGATGTATTCTGTGGGATTTTCAAACAAGATTTTTAGTTAAGAAAAATACCTTTACATCCTTACATACCTCTCATTCCAAATAGTAGAATGATACTTAAGAATATCTCCAAAATGACAAAACAAACAAATAAACAAACAAAAAAACGCAGTGTGTAAACCTTATGAGGAATCTAATTTGAAGATACTGGATATAAAAAGAGATTCTTGGCCAGGTGTGATGGCTCATGCCTGTAATCCCAGCACTTTGGGAGGCTGAGGTGGGTGGATCATGAGGTCAAGAGATTGAGACCAGCCTGGCCAACATAGTGAAACCCTGTCTCTACCAAAAATACAAAAAATTAGCCAGGCATGGTGGCAGGCACCTGTAATCCCAGCTACTCAGGAGGCTGAGGCAGGAGAATTGCTTGAACCTGGGAGGCAGAGGTTGTAGTGAGCTGAGCTCATGCCACTGCACTCCAGCCTGGGTGACAGTGCAACACTTCATCTCAAAAATAAAGATTCTTGAGAACACTGGGGACATTTGATTATGAAATAGCTATAAAATAAGTCAGGCATGGTGGCGCACACCTGTAATCCCAGCACTTTGGGAGGCCAAGGTGGGTGGATCACAAGGTCAAGAGATAGAGACCATCCTGGCCAACATGGTAAAACCCTGTCTCTACTAAAAATACAAAAATTAGCTGGGTGTGGTGATGCACGCCTGTAGTCCCAGCTACTCAGGAGGCTGAAGCAAGAGAATCACTTGAACTGAGCCAAGATTGCACCACTGCACTCCAGCCTAGGGACAGAGCGAGACTACGTCTCAAAAAGAAAAAAGAAAAATAAGGTATAAAATAATATTAAAAATTATTTTATACTTTTTAAGGTGTGATAATGGCATGGTTGTTATGCTTACCTGTTAGAGATACATTCATATAAAAAAAGATTCTTGAGATTTGCTTTAAAAGTTTTAAAAATGTAGGATAGAGCAATGTGAGACAAGATTTTAAAAATGGTGATAATCACGGAAGCTGAAATGGGTAATGGGCACATTGATATGCACTGTAGTTTTTAATTTGGGGGTATGTTTAAAATTTTCTGAAAAAGAGAAAAGTAATAATACAACTAGCTGCAGTTATGAAAATAAAAGTAAATATCAGGGTAATTTTGAGTCTCAGTGTATTAATTCAGAATAACTCAAAATTTTACTGACACTGAAAAATGAGATTTGGTGGATTCTTTTTCTCTGTGAACATCACTGTTTGTGATGTTGTTTCATGTGTCAGATGCTAGGGACATATTTTCAATGTTTATACTGGGAAATGCTAAACTTTTTATTCCTTTTTATGAATCATGTTATTTATCACTAATTGCTCTTTAACTGCCTGTTCAATACATTAAGATAAAGAATCTAAATCTTATTTAATTTTAAAGAAATTTTCAATGCTATAAGAAGTGAAGAAACACAGGAGAATTAAAGACTTAAAAATTCACAGATTATTCAAAATGAACAAATAAAGCACATATTTCCAGGTAGCATTGAGAAAGTGTCTTGGAAACACAATACCATATTTGTTTCTGAGTTTACTGGTAACTAAGGCTAAAAGTAAAACACAGATGATATTTGGAAAGTAAAATCAGACACATAAAAATGTGTTCATAATGACACTCCTCTTCTGATGAAACATATCTCTAATGATTATTCTTGGATATTGAGTAACACTAGTATCACCTTCACTTGCTGTTTTATATAAGACACAGAGATGCCATGTAAATAAAAGCTTGCTGAATTCATTCTTTATGAAGCTTAAAAATATATTGCTAATTATAAATCAGTAGCATTGGCTCTGTGGAAGGCTAAAAAAATATGGTCCAGGTATTTTATTTTCTGAAGATCTAAGTAAAGTGAATAATATCAAAGAATTAGCAAGCCATGTGTCCTTAGCTAGTCTGTCTGGTACCTCTGGGACTTGGTGAAACCTGGGCAGGGGCTAGAGGAGCAGAGCTGCCCTCTCTCCCAGACTCTCCTATGCCCACACTGGCCATTGATCCCCACACTGTATTTTGGAAAAACACCAATTCTGTTAGGCATTTCCAGGGACCCTACCAAAAAGGTTTCAAAGCCAAGTACTGAGAGGTGATGGTCTAAACAATGTTAAACCAGGTTTTTGTTTGTTTGTTGTTTGTATGCCTCTTGCACATTCAAATTACAACCTAGTGTGTCCTGAAGCACACTTCTAGTTTTGAACACAGTAGGTTGCAATTTGAATGTGCAAGAGGTTTACAGTGTATGATTCCTCCAGTTTGGTTGACCACGGAATCCCCCCTTCTCTCCTACTTTTAAAAAATGTGGCATGTTTTACTATCTCTTTCTTTTCAACACATTATTTAGGAAACACTGGACTATGGAATCAGCTGAAATGAGAGCCAAGAGCTTTATATAACACTGAAAGCACCATGGTTCTCTTTCTGTCATTCAGAGCCAAACTTGCAGACTCCTAGATTAATATGGTGGCTCATAGCAGGTGCCTGATTGCCTGATTCATACTCTCCCATCCTCCCATTAAAACACCATTGAAGGCACATGCAAAATTGCAAAATTGCAACTGCACCAGAAGCTAAGAATACCAATTAATGCTTGGCCACAGTCTAGGAAGGATTTCTGCCAATAGCGGTGCAGATGAGGACAGATTGAGAAACTCTCATTAGCTGATGCACAATGCGGCTTTGAGGCAGAGCACCAAGGTCAGACAAGAGGGAGCCAAGCTCATTGCAGAGGTGCCCCATAAGTGCCCAGGAGGAGCTGGTTACCAGACTCCAAGCAAGATGGAGTTGCATCCCAAGGCAAAGAGGGCCACTTTCTTAACCACCACCACAACAGACCTGCTAATCTGTATTTTTTAGAGTGTACTCCCCAGTGAAGCAACGAGAGATCCTTGGTCATTAAAATACTCTTCTCTTCCAGGCAGAAGGGGCAAGAGGAGACCCCACACTGATAAACACCAGAAATGTGGCTAATGGTACTCCATTCTGCTAAAGATCTGGGAAGAGACTTCTGTCAGCAACAGAGTGAACAGTGAGAGGATCATGGGCTTATACTAGACATTTCCATAGCCCAGCTCAAATGTGTTAGGTGACTACAGTGTGATTCTAAATGCAGTCTAGGGATATCATTTTAGTAGATATGAAGCCAGTCAAGAGATGTCAGGTTTTGGACAGAGGGTGAAGAATCTTATAACTTACAGATAATATTAGTACAATTAAAAATAGAATATATATCTTCCAAATTATAGAAAGAAAATAAAATGTATATTTTATTTCCTCTATAGAGAAAAAGACAGAAAACAACAGAAAAATCAAACATACACTAAAATATACAGAGCAGAAAAGTAAGATGGCAAAAGTAACAGCAAACATATTTTTTAAGGCAACAAACAAAATAGCTAAAGTCTCTTTTTCAGAGACCCTAAGTCTGGATTGAAAGGAAAATGTAAGTGTGTGTCACTGATATGAGACTCACTGAAAACAAAAGGAAAAAAATAGATTTTTTCTTTTCTGTTTTTTTGAGACAGAGTCTCTGTCTGTTGCCCAGGCTGGAGTGCAGTGGCGTGATCTCCACTCACTATAACTTCCACCTCTCAGGTTCAAGCAAGTCTCAGCCTCATCCTCCTGAGTAGCTGGGATTACAGGCTCATGTCACTACACCTGACTAATTTTTATATTTTTAGTAGAAACAGAGTTTCACCATGTTGGCCAGGCTGGTCTCGAACTCCTGGCCTCAAGTGATCTGCCTATCTTGGTCTCCCAAAGTGCTGGGATTACAGGAATGAGCCAATGTGCCTGGCTCCAAAATAGATTATTTTAAAAGACGAACAAAGATATATTAGACGTACACAAGTAAAATAAATCAGGAGTTTAAAACATGACATCAGACAAAATAATATGAAAGAGAAAACAAAAAAGATTGTTTCATGTAAGTAAAGATACAGTCATGATGAAACTACAACATTCATGAATCTATGTGCCAAATAAAACAGCATTGACATATTTAAAGTAGATACAGTTAAAAAAATCTCAGAAGAAATTTACACACAAACAAATTTATGCTAGGAGATTTTAATAGACCGAAATATTTCCTTTGCAAGTCAAGGAATGTATAGAAAACCTTAAGAAGCATAGAAAATTTGGATAATAAAATAATATGGCCAAATAGGGCATAGCCTAAAAACAAATTTAGAGCTTCAAAACAAAACAAAACAACAAAAAACAAAGCAAAGCTAAAAACAAAGAAAATTTCTTTTCAAGCAACTAAAGAATATTTTCAAAAGTGACTATTAAAAAGAGCATAAGAACATCTAGTATTACAAAGAAATGGCCTCATTGTATAGGATTTTTTATAAACTTTGCAATTACACTACAAATTAGTAACTAAAATTTAAGCGAAACAAAGCAAAAATAATTTGCAAAACTTGAAGCACGTTCCTAAGCAATTCTGACTAGGAAGGAGAGCTTAATTCCTTAAGAAGCCTGGAGCTCTAAATTTTTGTTGCAGTTTTAGTGCCCCAAGACCATTCAGTTCCATCCTTAAGATGGGATGGTGCATGCATGAAAATCATGTTCTCAGGGACTCAGAATGGCAATGAAAAATGCTGAAATGATAGCTGAAGTGCAAAAACAGACTATGGAACAATATGGAGCACATACTCCTAATATTTTTTTTAAAGGAAATGAACCAAATTGCGAACAGATACTCTGTGAGGCAAAATTATAAGGGATTTCAATTTGCTTCTTTCTATTTTGTGTTATTTTCAAATTTGGGGCCATAAATATGTAGTTATACAATAATGAAACAATAAATATGTTTTAAGAAAAACATTAAAAATTATAATCAAGTCCTTGAATGCACTGGCTCTGCCTGGGATGCCAGGTGCCATGGCTTGGGCGAGGATCAGCTGCCCCATTACCCCGAACATCGATCCCAGAACCTGCTCAGGTGTGTCTTGTCAGGTGACTCTTTCAGGTGCGACCCACTTTCTGCTCATTGGACCCACTTTCTGCTCATTGGTTACTCATAACTTCATTAGTCTGTGACTTGGAAGACTCCTTCCTTCTTAGCAATTCAGACAAAATTAGCATTTCTCTTCTTCCAAACTTGTATCTGGACTGAAACCAAATTAACTGTGAAGATTTGCAAACAAAGACCCTTTGTTTGAAAACTACCCGAGTGAACTTTTTTCCTTTTATAGACAGGGTCTCACTATGTTGCCCAGGCTGGTGTTGAATTCCTGGGCTCATATGATCCCACCACAGCCTCCTGAGTAGCTGGGATTGCAGACATGAGCAATCACACACAGCATGATGCTTCAACAGCTCCCAAGGATGTTTCACTGGAGAATCCTGCCTTCTCTCTCTGCCTCCCCCTCCATCCACAATAATGTGAATGGTGCTGGGGGTAGAAAGACCCTGGATGCAGACCTGGCACAGGTTCATGCCTGTAGTCCCAGCACTTTGGGAGGCCAAGGCTGGTGGATGGCTTGAGGTCAGGAGTTCAAGACCAGCTTGACCAACATGGTGAAACCCCATCTCTATTAAAAATACAAACAAAAACAAAAACAAAAACAAAAAAACCCAGATGTGCTGGCAGGTGCCTGTAATCCCAGCTATTCGGGAGGTTGAGGCAAGAGATTCACTTGAACCCAGGAGGCGGAGGTTGCAGTGAGCCACAATCATGTCATGCCACTGTACTCCAGCCCGAGTGACAGAGTGAGACTGTCTCAAAAAAAAAAAAAAAAAAAGAAAGAAAAAAAAGAAAGGCCCTGGGTGCAGAGTGCAGGAATGACATCACATTCTCTATCCTGTCAACTAAATTAAGTGATAAGCAGGAGAGAGAAGAGCCTTCCACAGTCAGGAAGAGCCTGAGAACAAGAGTACCTGAAGCTCAAAGATCAGTGTGGCTGAAACCAGAAAAGTGCAGAGCACAATGAAGCTGGGAGGATGTGGCTGTCTCATCAGACAGGGTTTTGGGGGCTGTGCAATGATATAGTCCTTTGACCTACGGGCAATGAGAACCTACTGAAACATTTTAAGCAAAAGGTGAATGATAGGACAATATTAGAAAAATGAACATAGCTACAGCAGGGATAGCAGATGAGACATAGAGGGGACAAGACTGGAAGTGGGGCTGCCAGCGAGGCCACCTGATGGAGAAGTGAAGGTGGCATTAAAGAAAAATGAATAGACCTAGAAGATAAAGGTCATGCAGTGCATCTCAATTGAACTTTTTGGTTGTCACAACCAGAGAGAAATGCTACTGGCACTTCGTGGGTAGAGGCCAGGGGAGCTGTTCAATACCCCCACAATGCATGGACCATCCCCACCAATTATCAGGACCAAAACGATAGCGTTGCTCCTGGGGATTCCTGGAGGGGGAGAAACTGGATACCAGGACACAGCATGTCCCATTTCCTGGCATGTGTAGAGGATCGATGATGATGCCAGTCACTGCCAGAGAAGACAAGGTGTGCAAGGAAGGCCTGTGGGGTATGAGTGTCTCTGCTTTCACTGTCACAATAGCAAGCCTGGGGGAAAATGGCGAAATTGGAAGACACTGATGAGATGTTTTAATAAAGACACAAACTCTACATTATGAAAAAAACCAAGCCAGAGCTCCTCACACAGGACTTTTTACCCAAAGGTTATGGCTCGGTGCTGCGTATTACAAGTGCACTCTGGAGGGAGGGGCACTGGGGACCTGCAGAGGGCTGAACTTAGCCGGCCCCTGCCAAGGCAGTGGACCTGGTGTTCCAGGAGCACCTGCGGAAAGCCCTATAGGGCTGTTTGCATAGTGAACTAAGGACTCTCAGGGAAGACTGGGGGGACAAGGGCATCCCCTTAGTCCAGGGCCTAGAGGAGAAGTGCTGTTCGGAGCACAGCCTGTCTCTCAGCACATCCAGAGCTCTGCCCCTGGGACTTGGCCTGCATCCTGAGGAGAGGCTAGTGCAATGGCACAATCTTGGCTCACTGCAACTTCTGCCTCCTGGGATCAAGCTATTCTCCTGCCTCAGCCTCCAGAGTAGCTGAGATTACAGGCATGCGCCACCACGCCCGGCTAATTTTTGTATTTTCAGTAGAGATGTGGTTTCACCATGTTGGCCAGGCTGTTGTTGAACTCCTGACCTCAGGTGATCTGCCCACCTCAGCCTCCCAAAGTGCTGGGATTACAGGTGTGAGCCACTGCACCTAGCCGCTGCCTTCTAAACAGGAAAACACAGAGTTCTATAGACAAAGGGGTGGGAATACAGTCCAGGTCTTCTGTTCACATGGACCTGAGAGAGAGCAAGTGGAAAGTCAGTGATTCAATTGCTTGGTGGGTTAATGCTATTTTCCCTTGAGGGGACATTGCTAGATCCCTTTTAGGACTCAGGAAAATAAGAAATACTACCTGATGTCTACTCATTCCTTTCCAATTCTATTTCAATGTTACAATTTTCTTTTGCTAACATTTAATCTCTATAGAGGGTCAGCTACTTAATGCAACAATGTTTCATTTCTGATCGTCTATTCTGAAGACATGGGGGTTCCCAAAGCAACCTATTGACATGAGATTTTGTAGTCCTTCCTCCCGAATTACCAGGAAGCCAGGGCTCATGTGTGTGGGTGTCAGAGTTGACAATTGGCCTTGTGGGTGTCCATCTCTTTCTCCACTCCCTCTCAAGAAATTAAGTCCCTGCTGCTTGACAGCGCCCTGCTAACAGCTCACAAGTTGTCCCACCTCTCTGGGCCTGCCTGGGCATCTTAGCAGCATCTGCTTCCAGCCTGTCATGCTCTAGACTCATGACAGCTGTCTGCTGACTAGATGGTATTCGGATAAATGGCAGGAAGGCAGAGCGATGTCTGTTCTGGGGTGTGTGCCAGGCACAGGGGGAAGGACAGTGGTGACTCGCTCTGCCTCTCCTCAGCCAAAACCACAAGCCCATGTCCCGTGCAGTATCCTCATGCACAAAGTTCCGCAAAGCCACTTCGTGGTTCTCAGCACACTCAGAGAATGCACTCTGGCTTTCAGCAGCACATAACAGATGCTTGAAAACCCCAAATTCAGCCGGGCATGGTGGCTCACGCCTGTATTACCATCAGTTTGGGAGGCTGAGGTGGGTGGATCACCTGAGGTCAGGAGTTCAAGACCAGTCTGGCCAACATGGTGAAACCTTGTCTCTATACAAATACAAAAATTAGCTGGGAGTGATGGCGAGTGACTATAATCCTAGCTACCTGGGAGGCTGAGGCAGGAGAATCATTTGAACCCACGAGGCAGAGGTTGCAGTGAGCCAAGATTGCACCACTGCACTCCAGCCTGGGTGGCAGAGCAAGACTCCATTGCAAACAAACAAACAAAAAACCCAAGAATGAATGAAGTGTTTGGGATATTACGTGATGGGAGCTGAGGCTTGCTGGCAGGCACTGTGCTGCATGCTATCCCACTGTTGGTATCTTAATTCAAAGGCAGGGACACAAGAGAACAAAAGCAAATTAGGTGAGGTCTGACTCCAGGACCTGAGGCTCAGCCTCTCTCTGAGACTCTAATTCCCAAATTGCTTTCCACTGTCAGGAGCCCCATATTCTCACTGGCTTCTTAAGTCAATGCTTCTTATGCCAAAACTCAGGTAACTGGAGAAGGGAGGAGGCATACAGGCTTCTCTTAGTGCAGGACCTGTCCGTGGGCTGAGATGCAGCTTCCAGCCTCTGTGGCTGCCTTTTCTTTTATCCATATTCTCATATCTCCCATTCCAGCACTGTCTCTTATCAACCTAATTGGGTGACATGAAATGGCACAGCTTCAGCTGGGACTCAGGGGAGCCAGGGACAAAAGGGGAAGGAGGTTGGAGACCTGACATCTGTCTTTGGTGTTTCCCACTCCCCACTGCTGCCTTGTCACTGTGGATTCATTTGCCATCCTGAGGTCACCGCAGTCCTGATCTGTTCGAAAGTGTGCTTAACTAGAGGTAGCACTTCCCACATTGAGCATGAATAGCAGGAAGGAGGTTCAGCCAGCCTCTCAGAATAACCTTCTTCCAGTCAGGAGTCATACAGGTGTGGGCACGAGGATTCACCGATTCTTGAAGGGTTAGGTCTTCTGGTGGTGGTGGTGTGAAAGAAGGAAGGCATTCCTAGCAAGGGAGGTGGCCAGAGAGGGCAGAGTTCTGTGAGAGGCCCTGTGAGAAGCTGCTTCTGCAGCCATATTTCTGGGGTTGTGGTTAAAGCTCAGCTAGCCAGAGCCTTACCAAGGAGGCTGATGGCCACTCCAGCAGGACACCCAGGGTGACACTCCAGGCAGGCACTGACCTCAGACCTGCTCCTCAGATGTGTAGGTCAGGTCCTCCATCAACCAGGCAATTCTGAATTGATCCTCTCTTGGGAAATTATTGGCACTAGCTAAACCAACAGAAGTGTGTATGTGTGTGTGTGCATGTGTGCCACACATACATGCACACTGAAAAATAGTAATAAAAAAGCACCTGAGCACCCACTGCCAGGATAAAAAGTAGCCATTACCGGAACCACAGGCTCCCTGGTGCCTATCTCCAGTAGTTTTCTCCTTTCTCTGACTTTGAGGTTAAACGTCTATGTGCCATTATGTTGTTTAGGAATTGATTGACATAGATAGATGATAGATAGATAGATAGATAGATAGATAGACACATAGATAGATTCCTAAACAACATATTACTGAGTTTAGGAAAACTGAGTAATAAGCACAAATTGAGCTGTATAAAAAATAGACTATGTCACCACTAGAAAATGAAGATTCCCAGTAGAATAAGCAGAGCAATCTCTGGGTCTCACTCAGCCTTCAGCTTTCCTTAGAGTTTACAAGCTCCCTTCAAGGGGATCCAGAAGCAAATCTTGAATGAATTCTGAGAGCTAGGGACCACTCCAGTGAGGACATCAGGCAGAGTGGTAGAGCAGCCAGGCTGTGGACCACCAGCAGAAATGTGGTCAGAGGGTGTGAACTGGCCAGTATTTTCTAGTTCATCTCCTCCTGCAAGAAGGAGGTCAAGTCTAATATTTTTTTAGAGTCATACAAGGCCCTGCGACCAGGATGTTGAGAGAGGAGAAGGAGCTTCATCAACACATAGGCAAGGTAGTTGTGTTGGCCCAGGCACTCTGTCTTTGGGTAGAAAGACTCAAAAAACAATGGCAGCTGTGACCTGGGGCTAGTGTCCCAAATGCATCTGTCTCAAGAGTCGCAAGAGGGCGGGATGCAGTGGCTCACACCCATAGTCCCAGCTACTTGGGAGGCCGAGGTGAAAGACTTGCCTAAGCTCAGGAGTTTGAGGCTGCAGTGAGCCGTGGTTGTACCACTGAACTCCAGCCTGGGCAACAGAGTAATATCCCATCTCAAATAATAAGTAAATAAATAAATTTATTAAATAATTTTTAAAAGAGTCACATGAATCTAATCTAAATGTGCTGTCTTCCATCAGTGTACATGGATGGTCCTAGATTCTATCCCCAGTTCCAGAGGTTCCTACAGATGCCTGTTCCTGTGCCTTTGAGATCAGATTATTTCTCGGCTTTTTCCTTCCAGGTGAGAGTCAATTTTCTAAGGTTTCCTCAGGTCAGTCATTGCCATACCCATCTGTTTTCTGCTTTCAAATTCTTCACATGTTGCCACTGTCATCTCCTCTCCTGTCCTGCCTCTCTGGGTCTCTCTCCCTCTCTCTCTCTCTCTCTCTCTCTCTCTCTCTTTCTCTCTCATTACTTTAGTGAAGTTTAACTGAATATTGTTCTGGAGAGAACAAATTAAGACACACATAGTTTATCTTCCACACTCTGATTATTCTTTTCAACTGTGGTTGCTGAATCAGGTGTTAAGATCCTGTTCCAGTCCATTCTCTTGCTGCTATAAAGAACTGCCTAAGACTGTGTAATTTATAAAGAAAAGAGGTTTAATTGATTTACAGTTCGGCATGGCTGGGGAGGCCTCAGGAAACTTACAATCATGGCAGGAGGGGAAGCAGGCATGCCTTACACAGTGGCAAGCAAGAGCGATTGTGTGAAAGAGAAACTGTCAAACATGTATTTAACCATCAGGTATCATGAGAACTTACTATCATGAGAATAGCACAGGAAAAACCGCCACCATGATCCAATCACCTCCCTCCCTGGACATGTGGGGAGGATTACAATTTGAGATGAGATTTGGGAGGGGACACAGAGCCAAACCACATCAGAGCCCTTTTAGCTGAAAGTCTTCCACAGGGGGTCCACACACCCATGTGGCACGAGAAGAGTTTGTTTCCAGTGGGGACCAGGCCCAAGTAGTCTACAGAGTCGGTTTTTCAGCCTTTCAGTTTCTAAATGACTGTCCTTTGAAAATGTTCTTGTGATGGATGTGATGTTCCCCTTTCTCACTTCCCTCCCCACAGTCACCCTTCACCCACTTCATAGAAAACGTCTCTTCTCTTCTTATAGGGACACTGGGTCATATTGAATGGGGCCCACTCTAATGACCTCTTTTTAACTTACTAACCTCTGCAAAGACCCCCTGACCTACTTCCAGGACTCCTAACAAAAGGACCTTTCAATGCTGGTATTGACTGAAAAAAACAAAACAAAATAAAACAAAACAAACAAAAAAAAACAGTACTGAGGACTAGATAACAAATTATTTTACAAGCTATGCAGTAATTTCCAAATGTTTGCTTTAAGAAAATCAGCCACTTTGGGAGGCCAGGGTTGGTGGATCACCTGAGGTCGGGAGTTCAAGACCAGCCTGACCAACATGGAGAAACCCCCTTTCTACTAAAAATACAAAATTAGTTGGTATGGTGGTGCATGCCTGTAGTCCCAGCTACTTGGGAGGCTGAAGCAGGAGAATCACTTGAACCTGGGAGGTGGAGGTTGTGATGTGCCAAGATCGAGCGATTGCCCTCTAGTCAGGGCAACAAGAGTGAAACTCCATCTCAAATAAATAAATAAATAATAAAAAATCAGTTCATCAATCATCAAAAATATTTTTTTGATGAAAGAGTAGTACATGTTTTTGGAGATAACTCAGGAAGATTTCAAAGAATTGAGTGATACTGATTTATTTTTTAAAAATCTTATATTTCTAACTGTTTATTTATGTGTAAAGGGCAAAATTCTCAGGGCTGATAACTATAGGAAAGAAAAATAAGCATAGATTTTATGCTGAATTTCAACTCATTCTAGCAGTAGCATATTTATGCTTAGACACATCAACTACTTGAAAAATAAAGCAGCTCTATCCACCTAATTAAGAGATAAATTTTTGATAACACTTCCTCTTTAGGTATAACATCTGTCCATCAAAATGCAAAATCTATTGGTGTTTTTGATCAATTATGTGCTGCTAGTGTGATGGTAATGTGATCCAGAGGAAATTTTTAGCACCTAGATTCTTATGGTCACAGGATATTGACATATTTAAGTTCCTGCCCATGAGCACATTTGGTTCTGATCCAGAGATGTATAATCAATACAATACTTTCGAGCATAAAATGCTTTACATCAGATGAAATCCTGTGGGAATGGAAATGTGAGTTCAAAGAGAAAAGGAAAGAAATAAAATTTCCAACTGCTTAGGAAGAGCTTGTTGGTGATGTTTTAACGCATTCTAGTACGTGTCAAATTGCTATGATATTTAGAGTCCACTGGACAATTTCAAGGAGTAGTGCTACTATTTTGTTTCTAAGTGTTGGTGCAATTGACCCTGAACACCTCGGGAGTTGGGAAGCTGACCCCAGTGTAGTTGAAAATCCATGTATAACTTTTGATTCCCCATAAACTTTTTTTTAAACACAGAACAAAATCTTCTATGAACATACACACAAAAATCCTCAACAAAATACTAGCAAGCTCAACACATTATTGTATGCCAGAGCCAAGTCAGATTTTTTTCCAGGAATGCAAGGTGTAGCAACATAAGAAAATTAATCAATATAGTATACATAGAAACAGAATGAAGGTGAAACTCACCTCTCACAGTTCTGGAGGGCAGCAGTCTCAAATCAAGGTGTTGGCAGAGCCAAGTGTTTTAAAAATCATTTGATCATCTCAATTGATACCGAACAACCACTTGACAAAATCCATTTTTCTTTAATGATAAACACTTGGCCAGGCACAGTGGCTCATGCCTGTAATCCCAGAATTTTGGGAGGCTGAGGCGGACGGATCACCTGAGGTCAGGAGTTTGAGACTAGCCTGTCCAACATGGTGAAACCCCATCTCTACTAAAATTACAAAACATTAGCCTGGGTGTGGTGGCAGGCACTTGTAGTCCCAGCTACTAGTGAAGCTGAGGCAGGAGAATCGCTTGAACCGGGAAGTGGAGCTTGCAGTAAGCCAAGATCTAGCCACTGCACTCCAGCCTGGGTGACAAGAGTGAAACTCCATCTAAAACAAACAAACTAAACACTCAGCAAAATAGGAATGTCAGGGAACTTCCTCATCATGATAAAGGACTACAGGTAAAACCCACAGCTAATGTCCTACTCGATAGTGAAGGACTGGAATCTTCCCCACTAAATTCTGAAAGAAGACAAGGATGTCTGTTTTCACTGCTTCTCTTCAAGATTTCCTGCTAGTCCTAGCCACAGGAATCAGTTAAGAAAATGAAATAAAAGGGATGCAAATTGGAAATGAATAAGTAAAACTTGTTTGCAGATGAAATGATTCTAATTTACGGACTATCTAGAAAATACACACCCCTCCCCCCCACACACACACAAACACCATACACCCCAATGATTAGAGCTAAAAGGAATTTAGAGAAGGTATCGAGTATAAGAGCAGCATGCAAAACTCAGACATGTGGGCCTTAAATGTAAACACATGTTTCATCAGAGTGGCAGGGAGCATTTACACGCAGACACACACAGGAGAAGGCAATGACAAGACAGAGTGGAGAGAGATGTGGCCCCGAGCCAAGGAATGCCAGTAGCTGCCAAGAGTTTACAGGCAAGGAAAGATCATCCAATTGAGCAGGGGTCCCCAATCCCCAGGCTATGGACCAGTAGCCTGCTAGGAACCAGGCCACAAAGCAGGAGGTGAGTGGTGGCAGAGTAAGCAAAGCTTCATCTGTATTTACAGCTGCTCCTCATTACTGCCTGAGCTCTACCTTTTGTCAGATCAGCAACGGCATTAGATTCTTACAGGAGCACAAATCCTATTGTGAACTATGCATGTGAGGGATCTAGGCTTTGTGCTCCTTGTAAGAATCTAATGCCTGATAATCTGTCACTGTCTCTCCCATCACCCCCAGATGGAACTGTCCAGTTGCAGGAAAACAAGCTCAAGGTTCCCACTGATTCTACATTATGGTGAGTTGTAGAATTACTTCATTATATATTGCAAGGTAATAATAATAACAATAAAGTGCACAATAAATGTAATGCACTTGAATTATCCTGAAACTATCCCCCCTACCTGGTCCGAGGAAAAATTGTCTTCCACGAAACTGGTCCCTGGTTCCAAAAAGATTGGGGACCTAGAGGGTGTGGCCCTGCTGAACCTTTGATTTGGACTGCTGCCCTCCAGAACTGTGAGAGGTGAGTTTTTGCTTTTATAAACCACCCAGTTTGTGGTGATTTGTTACAGCAGCCTTAGGAAGCTGATACAAGGATCCTTACACCACTTTATTGATTTTCCTGTGCCTTCTACATGAATTTCATATTCTCTAAGGACTTCCCCCCCGCTCCTTTCTTTCTTTCTTTCTTTCTCTTTCTTTCTTTCTTTCTTTCTCTTTCTTTCTTTCTTTCTTTCTTTCTTTCTTTCTTTCTTCTTTCTTTCTTCTTTCTTTCTTTCTTTCTTTCTTTCTTTCTTTCTTTCTTTCTTTCTTTCTTTCTTTCTTTCTCTCTTTCCTCTTTTTTTGCCTTTTTGACAAGATCTTGCTCTGTCACCCAGACTGGAGTACAGAGGCACGATCTTGGCTCACTGCAACCTCCGCCTCCTGAGTTCAAGTGATTCTCCTGCTTCAACCTCCTGAGTAGCTGGGA